>JAZKJV010006709.1:0-61442 GCA_037367405.1 Ottelia alismoides | reverse complement strand
GCAGCGCCCCAAGCCGGACGCCCGCGGAACTCGAGGCGGTCCGCCAGCAGGCCCGTCGCGAAGGCTACGAAACCGGGGCACGCCCAAGGTCTGCAGGCGGCCATCCCCCGACCTGGATCGCTTCCGTGCCGTGCTCACGCACCTGGAGACGCTCGCCGAGGACCTGGAGCAGGGCATCGCCAACGACGTCATGTCCCTCGCCCTCGAACTCACCAAGCAGATCCTCCGGCAGTCGCTGCGCGTGAAGCCCGAACTCGTGCTCGCGGTCATCCGCGACGCGACCCGCAGCTTTCCCGAGCTGGGCGCGAGCCCGCGGCTCATCCTGCATCCGGAGGACGCCGCGATCGTGCGCACGGTGGTCGCCAGTTCGGAGGATCCCGAACTGGGGCAATGGGTCCTCGTGGAGGACGAGCGGATCGAGCGCGGCGGCTGCAAGTTCCAGAACAGCACCACCGAGATCGACGCCACGCTCGAGAACCGGTGGCGCCGGATCGTGGCCACGCTCGGCCGCGACGACGCGTGGCTCGATCTGAACCTCTGAACGCCGCGCCCCGCGTGCCGCCATGAGCCGTCTGCGCCGCTGGCAGAAGTACTTCGAGGACTGTCACAGCGCTTCCGCCTCCGTGCCGCCCTGGACCGTCAGCGGGCGTCTCACGCGCGTGGCGGGCCTCATGATGGAAGCGGTGGGCGTAAAGGTTCCCGTGGGCAACACGTGCCACGTGGTCGCGCCCACGGGACAGCGCGTCGATGCCGAGGTCGTGGGGTTCTCGGGCGAGCGCCTGTATCTCATGCCCGCCACCGACGTCTACGGTCTGGAACCCGGCGCCCTGGTGGTGCCCGCCGAAACCGGCGCGGTGCGCACACCGCGTCTGGGCGTGGACTTCATCCCGCGGCGCCGGGCCGAGGACCGCACCCGTCAGGTGGGCGTCGGCGCCGGGCTCATCGGGCGCGTCCTGGACGGCACGGGCCGCCCGCTCGACGACCGGGGCCCGCTCGCTTTCGACCGTCAGGTGCCGCTCTACAGCCGCCCCCATCAACCCTCTGGAGCGCGTGCCCATCCGCGAGGTGCTGGACGTGGGCGTGCGCGCCATCAACGGCCTTCTGACCGTGGGACGCGGTCAGCGCATCGGACTCTTCGCGGGCAGCGGCGTGGGCAAGAGCATGCTGCTCGGGATGATGGCGCGCTACACGTCCGCCGAGATCGTGGTGGTGGGGCTCATCGGCGAGCGGGGCCGCGAGGTGAAGGAGTTCATCGAGAACATCCTCGGGCCCGAGGGCCGCGCCCGTTCGGTGGTGGTCGCCGCGCCGGCGGACGCCCCGCCGCTGCTGCGCCTGCACGGCGCGGCGTACGCGACGACGATCGCCGAGCACTTTCGCGCGGAGGGGCGGCACGTGCTGCTCATCATGGACTCGCTCACGCGCTACGCGATGGCGCAGCGCGAGATCTCGCTGGCGATCGGCGAGCCGCCCGCGACGAAGGGCTACACGCCCTCGGTGTTTGCCAAGCTGCCCCAGCTGGTGGAGCGCGCCGGGAACGGCGACGAGGGCGAGGGTTCCATCACGGCGTTCTACACCGTGCTCACCGAAGGCGACGATCAGCAGGACCCCATCGCCGACAGCGCCCGCGCCATTCTCGACGGGCACTTCGTCCTCTCGCGCGATCTCGCCGAGCAGGGGCACTACCCCGCCATCGACATCGAGGCGTCCATCAGCCGGGCCATGACCGAGATCGTGCCGCCCGAGGAACTGACGCGCATCCGTCGGTTCCGGCGTCTCTACGCGGCCTACCGGCGCAGCCGGGATCTCGTGAACGTCGGGGCCTACGTGACCGGCGCGGACCCCGACGTGGACGAGGCGCTGCGGATGCGCGACGGGCTGTTCGCGTATCTCCGGCAGGACGTCCAGGAACGGTCCGACTACCGCATGAGCACGCTCGCGCTATCGGCGCTGCTGGCCGAAGGCGCACGGGGCGGCTGATGGCGCGCTTTCCGCTGGAGCCCATCCGCGGCGTGCTGCAGCGTCGTACCGAGGACGCCGCGACGGCCCTGCGGCGACACGGCGAGCGCAAGTCGCAGCAGGAGAAACGGCTGGAGGAACTGCGGACGTTCCGGCGGGAGTATCTGGAGCAGCGCGGCGCCGTGCTTGCGGAGGGCACGACGGCCTCGCGGCTGCGGGACTTCGATGGCTTCATCCGGCGGCTCGACGAGGCCATCGCCGTGCAGGAGAAGGAGGTCGAGCGGGCCCGGGCGCTCTGGGACGGAGCCCGCCAGTTCTGGGAGACCCAGCGGCAGAAGGAGCGCGCGATCGACGTGCTGGCCGAACGGCATGCGGAAGGCGAACTCGAGCGCGAATCCCGGGCGGAGCAGAAGCGTACCGACGAGTTCGCGTCCCGGGCCGACCGCGAGGGACGAAACAGGACCGGGAACTCCGGCTGAGGCATGCGGCGGGACGCGATCCGCGTCCGTCCCGGATGGACCAGGAAGGCAGGCCAAGCCCGGAAGGTTCACCGGATCGGCCCCGACAATGGGCTGCGCCTCGATGTCCCTAGCGTCTGCGACGAATTGGGGCTCGGTACGACTCGGTCTGCCGGCCTCCACGGGCGCCGGCGGGCGCCTTGCGGTCATCCCGCGCCCCCCGCTGCGCGCCAGGACGCACGGCTATTGGCCTGGGCGCGCGCTGCGCGGCCTGCCTCGCCATGCACCTCTCGCCGTCATCCCGTGGCCTGGCGAAACATCCGGGCTCGTGGCACGCCGATTGCCAATTCCTCCGGCAAAGCACTCGTAACAAGGAGTTAGCCCATGCCCGAAGGAATGCTCTTGCCGCCCGCCGCGGCACAGCCGGCCAAACTTGCCGCTTCCCCCTCGCCGGATGCCGCGGCGCCCGCCGCCCCGGAGGCCGAGGGGCAGGAGAGTTTCCAGCAGGTTCTCCGGTCCGAACTCGCGAAACCCGAAACGCCGGCCGATGCCCGGTCGGCAGCCCCGCCCCAGGCCGACGCCGCGGCGCCCGCGGTGCCGGTGCCCGATGTCGCCACCCTTCTGGGGCTCACCGGGCAGGCTGATGTCACCGCCAGTTTCGTGGCGCTGCGTTCTGCCGGCCGCCCCGACGAGGGGGCATCCCGTGCGGGCCGCGACGGAACGCAATTGCTCTCCGCATCGGTGACCGGTCCCGACACCGAAGGCGCGTCCGCCCCGATGCGGCGCCTCGTGGCGCTGGTCGACGATGCCTCGACCCGTCCGGCAGCGGCGGCTGTGCAGACGGATGATCCCGATGCGTTCGGCGCGCTGCTCGGTGCGATCGCGCAGGGCTCCGACGAACACAAGCCCCTGCGGATCGCGGGGCTGGGCGATACGGAACCCGTGACGACGAAGGCGGCAGCGGCGCCGCTCGCGACGACGGACGCGGCAGCCTTGAGCCCGTCGGCGCAGACGCAGACGAAGTCCGCCGATGTGCCGAAACCCGCGATCACGGTGCCCGTGGGCGCGCCGGGGTGGGGCGATGCCCTGGCCGACCGGGTGACGGTCATGACGCAGAGCCGCCAGCCCACCGCGGAACTGCAGCTGAACCCGCCGAACCTCGGACCCGTGGAAGTCACGGTGAGTCTGCAGGGGGACCAGGCGACCGTGTCCTTCCATTCCCCGCATGCGCCCGTGCGCGAGGCGATCCAGGCATCGATGCCCCGCCTGGCCGAGGCCTTCGCGGAGGCCGGCATCGGTCTCGGCAGCGTGTTCGTGGGTGCGGACGCCCGATCGAACGACCGGCAGGCGCCGGACCAGCAGGGGCGCGGTTCGTCCCGCGGTCGTGAGACCGGTGGTGTGACCGAAGTGCGAGGTGCTGGCGAAGTCCTCTGGAACGGGCCGATCGCCGGCCTGCGCGCGGTGGACCTCTTCGCCTGACGCGCAGGGCCGCGCTCAGGCGCGGCAGAGCCGTTCCACGTGGGTCCGGGCGGCGCTCGCCAGCCCGCCCAGGTTGTATCCTCCCTCCAGGATCGAGACACACCGGCCGCCCGCGTGGCGGTCGGCGATGTCGAGGATCCGTTCAGTCATGCGGTCGAAATCCGCATCGGTCAGCCGGAACCGCCCGAGCGGGTCGTCGATGCGTGAATCGAAGCCCGCCGACACGAGGACCAGTTCCGGACGGAACCGGTCTGCCGCGCGTCGCAGCGTCGCGTCGTAGAGCGCGAGTACCGTTTCCCCGTCCGTCCCGGCGGGCAGCGGCCGGTTGACGATGAGTCCTTCTCCCCGTCCCTCGCCCGATTCGGAAGCGTCGCCGGTGCCCGGGTACCACGGATGCTGGTGCGTGTCGAAGAAGAGCACGCTGCCGTCTGCCCAGAACGTCGCCTGCGTGCCGTTGCCGTGGTGCACATCCCAGTCGACGATCAGGACGCGCTCGACGCCGTGGCGCCGCCGTGCATGACGCGCGGCAATCGCGATCGTGTTGAAGATGCCGAATCCCATGCCCGTGCGCGCCGAGGCGTGATGTCCCGGCGGGCGTACGGCGCAGAAGGCGGATCGGCAGCGTCCCGCGAGCACCGCGTCGACCGCACTCAGCCCGCAACCCGCTGCAGCCGTCGCCGCCTCGATCGATCGGGGGGACAGGGGCGTGTCGCCGGTACTGAGGCGCTCCTCGCCCGCGGCAGCCTCGGCGCGGGCGAGCGCCACGTAGGCCGGGTCGTGGACCAGTTCGAGATCGGCGTCCCGGGCCGGGACCGGCGTCATCGGATGGAGCTGGCCCGAGGTGACCAGCGGGGTCAGGGCCTCGAGGACCGCCGCGAGGCGTGCCGTCTGATCGGGATGTCCAGCCGGGGGTACGTGCTCGGCGCAGACGGGGTCGGCGAAAAGCGCGGTGCCGGCGGACGCGGCTCCCGCCATGGCCCGTGGTCCCAGGAGAGCCGTCGCCGGCAGCAGTCCCAGCAGGGACCGCCGCCGCGGACTGGCAGGCGACCCGGCGCCCGCCCGGCCGGCTGCCGGGGCGTCGCCCAGAGGGCCGGCGCAGGTCGCCCGGCGGGTGAATCCGGATGTCATTTGGCCCTTCTTTTCCTGTACACGGCGCGAGTTCTTGCGCAAAGCTCCAAAAGCACCTAAAGTTGCCGATAAAGGCGATTGTTTTATAAGGAGTTTGCGCCGCAGCCCCCGAACAGCCTCCGTCGTGAGCGTTTTCCACTCCAGAGTCGGCCAGTTTACGCCGATGACATGTGGGTTCTAACTCTCTAACGAGTCGAGGGAAACATGTCGGCAAAGGCAGCGACGGCAACGGTGGTGGACGGGGGAGCCCCCGAGGAAGGCGGCAAGAAAAGAAGAAGCTGCTCATCATCATCATCGCGGCATTGGTGGTGGTGCTCGCCGGAGGTGGCGGTGCCGCGTGGTTCCTGATGGGCGGCAAGAAGAAGCCCAAGGGCAAGCACAAGAAGGGCGACGAGGTCGCCGAGGCCCAGGACGAAGGCGGTGACGCTCACGGCGAGGCGGGCCAGGACGGGGAAGGTGAGGGCGGCGGCCATGGGGAAGAGGACGAGGATCACGGTGACAGCAAGGCGAAAGCTCCGGTGTACGCGTCGCTCGAACCGTTCGTCGTCAACCTGGCCAGCGAAGCTGCCGATCGCTATCTGCAGGTGGGGGTCGACGTGAAGGTGTCGGGTCCCGAGATCGCGGACAAGATCAAGCTGCACCTGCCCGAGATCCGCAACGGCATCCTGCTGATCCTGAGCAGCAAGAAGGTGGAGGAACTGAACACCGTGGAAGGCAAGAACCGCATCCGCGTGGAGATACGCGATGCGGTCAACAAACCGCTCGGCATGTACCGGCGCCCGCCCGAAGGCATGGAAATGAAGTACAAGCCGAAGAAGGGGGCGCTGGACGTGCTGCTCACGTCCTTCGTCATACAGTAGGGGTCGATGGCCGACGACATCCTTTCCCAGGAAGAAGTCGATGCGCTGCTGCGCGGTGTCACCGGGGAACCGGACCAGGACACTTCCGACGAGGCGGATGCCGGTGGCGTCCGCGCGTACGACATCGGCAGGCAGGAGAGGATCGTCCGTGGGCGCATGCCCACGCTGGAACTCATCCACGAGCGCTTCGCGCGGCTGTTCCGCCTGGGCCTCTACAACTTCATGCGGAGAAGCGCCGAGATCGCGATCACCCGATCAAGGTGCAGAAGTACAGCGACTTCGTCCGCAATCTCGTGGTGCCCACCAATCTCAACGTCGTCCACGCGACGCCACTGCGCGGTTCCGGCCTCATCATCATGGAACCCACCCTCGTGTTCCAGGTGGTGGACCACCTCTTCGGCGGCTCGGGCCAGATACACACGCGCATCGAAGGCCGGGATTTCACGCCCACCGAGCAGAGGGTGATCCGCCGTCTCCTCGACGTCGTCTTCGAGGAGATGCGCAAGGCCTGGGAACCGGTGTACCCGCTCAAGTACGAGTACGTGCGCTCGGAGATGAACACGCAGTTCGCGAACATCTGCACGCCCACGGAAGTGGTGGTGACCGCGAGCTTCTCCGTGGACCTCGGCAGCGGCGGCGGCGATCTTTTCGTGTGCCTGCCCTACAGCACGCTGGAGCCGATCCGCGATGTGATCTACAGCAGCTTCCAGGCGGACCGCGCCGAGGCGGACCTGCGCTGGGTGAAGCTGATGACCCGCCAGGTGCAGGACGCCGCCGTCGACCTCGTGACCAACCTCGCGACCGCGAGGCTCACGCTGCGCGAGGTGTCGGAACTGGAGGTGGGCGACGTGATATCGCTGGACATTCCCGAGACCGTGTCGGCCACGGTCAACGGCATTCCGGTCGCTGAATGCAAGTACGGCATCGCGAACGGCAAGTACGCCCTGAAGGTCGAGCGCATCCGCATGCCGACCGCGGAGGGCGAGGGAGAAGGTGATGGCTGACGAGGAACAGGACGACATCTCCGCCGACGACTGGGCGGCGGCGCTCGCGGAGCAGCAGTCGCGGCACCCGAGGCGGCGGTGGCCGAGCCCGAACCCGTGGTGAAGCCCGCCGGCAGCGTGTTCCAGGAACTCAAGCCCGATGCGCTGGGCGGCGTCGTGCCCAACAAGATCGAGATGATCCTCGACATCCCGGTCACCCTCACCGTCGAACTGGGGCGCACGAAGATCGCCATCCGCAATCTGCTTCAGTTGGCCCAGGGCTCGGTGGTCGAATTGGACGCCATGGCCGGCGAACCCATGGACGTGCTGGTGAACGGCTGCCTCATCGCCCAGGGCGAGGTGGTGGTGGTGAACGACAAGTTCGGCATCCGCCTCACCGACATCATCACGCCCGAGGAACGGCTGCGCGGCATCAACCGATGAACGCGGCGTGCCGTCTCCCCGCCGGGCTGATCCCGGTCCTGGGGCCGGCGACCGCCCTCGCCGCCGATGCGCCCGCGCCGGGCGGCCTGTCCACCATGCTGTCCGTCGTGTTCGGTCTCGCGCTGGTCATGGCGGCCATCGGGGCGGCGGCCTGGCTGGCGCGCCGCTATCTCCCGGCGTGCGCGCCGGCGGCGGTCCCGCCCGCGTGGTCGGCGGTGTTCACGTGGGCACGCGCGAGCGCGTCGTGATCGTCGAGGTTCGCGACAAGTGGCTGGTGCTGGGCGTCACCGGCACGCAGGTGAACCTCCTTCACACGCTGGACAGGCCGCCCGAGGCCGCCCAGGGCGGCGCCCCGGCGCTCGCGCCGGAAGGTCTCGTGGCCCGCTGGCTCGCGCAGCGCGAGCGTTTCCTGACACCTCTCCGCGATAGAAAACCCCCGCGCGAGTGCGGCACCCGCGGGACCTTTCGGGGATAATCCGCCGGCATGAAGCCGGCGTTTCCTCTCGTCCTCCTGCTGGGGCTGTTCGCCGCCGACGGCGCCTTCGCGCAGGCGGGGCTGCCGGCCGTGACGTCCACGCCCGGCCCGGGCGGCGCGCAGACCTACTCGCTGTCGCTGCAGGCGCTGCTGTTCCTCACGGCGCTCACGTTCCTGCCCGCGATCCTCTGATGATGACGAGCTTCACGCGGATCATCATCGTGCTGTCGCTTATGCGGCAGGCGCTGGGCACCATCCAGACTCCGCCCAACCAGGTGCTCGTGGGCCTGTCCCTGTTCCTGACGTTCTTCGTGATGGGGCCGGTCTTCGACCGCATCTACACCGAAGCCTACAAGCCGTTCTCCGACGAGACGATCCCGTTCCAGGAGGCGGTGGAGAAGGCTGCGGTGCCGCTCAAGCAGTTCATGCTCACGCAGACGCGCGAATCGGATCTCGCGCTGTTCGTGCAGCTGTCGCGGTCCGAGCCGCCGAAGGGCCCGGAGAACGTGGAAATGAAGGTGCTCGTGCCGGCCTACGTCATCTCCGAGCTGAAGACCGCGTTCCAGATCGGCTTCGTGGTCTTCATTCCCTTCCTTATCATCGACCTCGTCGTGTCGAGCGTGCTGATGTCCATGGGGATGATGATGCTCTCGCCGGTGATCATCTCGCTGCCGTTCAAGCTGATGCTGTTCGTGCTCGTGGACGGCTGGAACCTGCTCATCGGCTCGCTCGTCCGCAGCTTCTACACCTGACCGCACCCCGTCGAGGACCCCGTCCATGTCACCCGAATCGGTCATCTCCCTCATCCAGCAGGCGCTGGAGGTTCTGATGCTCGTGTCCGCGCCGCTGCTGCTCACCGCGCTCGGTGTGGGGCTCGTGATCAGCATCTTCCAGGCGGCCACGCAGATCAACGAGATGACGCTCTCGTTCATCCCGAAGCTGCTTGCGATGTTCCTCGTGATCCTGCTGGCGGGGCCGTGGATGCTCACCGTGCTCGTGGACTTCACGCGCCGCATCCTCTCCTCGATCCCGCAGATGATCGGCTGAGGCGCCGTCGCGCGTGATCAGCTTCACGGTCGCCCAGCTCGAGACGCTGCTCGCCGTCATCGGCTGGCCGTTCGTGCGCATCGCGGCCTTCATCGCCGTGGAGCCCGTGCTCGGCAACCGCACCGTTCCCACGCGCGTGAAGATCGGGCTCGCGATGATGATCGCGTTCGTGGTGTCGCCGACGCTGCCCGAGGCGCCGGTCGTGCCGCCCGCGTCGGCAGCGGGCGTGCTCGTGCTGATCCAGCAGGTGATCATCGGCGTCGCGATGGGCTTCGCGGCCCGCATCGTCGTGGCCGCGGCCGAGATGGCCGGGCAGCTCGCGGGACTTCAGATCGGCCTCGGCTTCGCGGTGTTCTTCGATCCGGTCGGGTCGGGCCAGACTCCGGTCGTGGCGCAGTTCTACGGCTCATCGCGATCCTGACGCTGCTCGCCACGAACGGGCACTACGTGTATCTGCAGGCCCTGGCGGAGAGCTTCCGGACTCTGCCGGTCTCGCCGGACCCCATGTCCGCGGTCGGTTTCCGAACACTGGTAGTGTGGGGCGGCGAGATCTTCCGCACGGGCCTCACCATGGCGCTCCCGGTGGTGGGCGCGCTGCTCGCTGCCAACGTCGCCGTGGGCATTCTCACGCGCGCCGCGCCGCAGCTGAACCTGTTCGCGGTGGGCTTCCCGGTGACCCTCGCGCTGGGCTTCCTGATGTTCTACTGGTCGTTGCCGCTGATCGTGCCGATGATCGACCAGCTCGGGCAGCAGGGCGCCGGTGTCATGATGCGGGTCCTCGAACAGCTCCGGCCCGTCACACCATGACCGAGACTCCGCCCTCCGACTGGATCATCCGCTGGGGCGCGCTGGTGCCTGCCGGTGCGACGGTGCTCGACGTCGCGTGCGGCGGCGGCCGTCATGCGCGCTGGTTCGCCGGTCGCGGCCACGCCGTGACCGGCGTCGATCGCGATCCGTCGATCTCGGGGCTCGCGCAGGCCGGCGTCGTGCCCGTGGTCGCGGATATCGAGGAAGGGGCCTGGCCGTTCGCGGGCCGGACATTCGGTGCCGTGGTCGTCACCAACTACCTGCACCGGCCGCTGTTTCCGCAGCTGCTCTCCGCGGTGTCGGCGGGCGGCTGGCTGCTGTACGAGACCTTCGCGATCGGGAACGAGCGCTTCGGGCGGCCGTCCAACCCGGACTTCCTCCTGCGCACGGGCGAGTTGCTGGAGGTCGTACGCGGGCGCATGAAGGTCGTGGCGTTCGAAGATGTGGAGCAGGGGCCGCCGCGGCCGGCGATGGTCCAGCGTATCGCGGCCGTGCGTCTTCCACCGGCGCCGGGAACCTTCCCGGACAGCGGGATTCCGGATCTCATCGGGTAGAATCGCGGGTTTTCGAGGGGAGTGAGCATGCTGACTGGAAGTCTCGTCGCGATCGCGACGCCGATGCGCGCCGACAACAGCCTCGACCTCGACGCGTACCGCCGGCTGATCGAGTTCCACATCGCCGAGGGCACGAACGGCATCGTGGCCGTCGGCACCACGGGCGAGTCGCCCACGGTCGACTTCGAGGAGCACTGCCAGCTCATCCGTGTGGCGGTCGAGCAGGTGAAGGGTCGCATTCCCGTCATCGCGGGCACGGGCGCCAACAGCACGTCCGAGGCCATCGAACTCCAGCGCTACGCGAAAGAAGCCGGCGCCGACATGGCGCTGTCGGTGGTGCCCTACTACAACAAGCCATCCCAGGAGGGCCTGTACCGGCACTTCCGCACCATCGCCGAGGCGGTCGACATCCCGATGATCCTGTACAACGTACCGGGACGGACCGTGGCCGATCTGCACAACGACACGACACTCCGCCTGGCGGAGGTGCCCGGCATCGTGGGCATCAAGGACGCCACCGGCAACGTGGAGCGAGGCGCCGATCTGCTCCGTCGGCTGCCGAAGGACTTCGGCGTCTACAGCGGCGACGACGGAAGCGGCCTCGCGCTCATGCTGCTCGGCGGCCACGGCGTGATCTCGGTCACGGCCAACGTGGCGCCCCGCGCCATGAGCGAACTGTGCCGGGCGGCCCTCGCCGGCGATGCGAAGGCTGCACGCGCAATCAACGACCGGCTGCAGGGACTGCACAAGAACCTGTTCCTCGAAGCCAATCCGATTCCCACCAAGTGGGTCCTCGAACAGATGGGCCTGATCGGCCCCGGGATCCGCTTGCCCCTCACGCCGCTTGCCCCGCAATATCACGCACCGCTGCGCGAGGCCCTGCAGCTGGCCGGCATTGCCACCCGCTAACCCGAGTTCCCGATGATCCGTCACTTCCGCCTGTCACCGCCGATGCGTCTCGGCCTGGTCGCACTCCTGTCGACCGTGTTCCTTGCCGGGTGCTCCGGCGCGCTGCAAGGCAAGAAGATCGACTACAAGTCGGCGACGAAGATGCCACCGCTCGAGGTGCCGCCCGACCTGGCGGCGCCCGCAGCGGACCCGCGATATCAGGTGCCCGAGAGCAAGTCCGATCGTGCGACCTACTCCGACTATTCCGCCGGCCGGGCGGCTCCGGTCCAGTCCGGGGCGCCGATCATGCCGGCGGGAGACCGCGTCCGCCTGGAGCGGGGCGGCATTCAGCGGTGGCTTGTCGTGAAGGCGCCTCCGGAACAGGTGTGGCCGCTGGTGCGCGACTTCTGGCAGGAGGGGGGCTTCATCCTGACCGAGGCGGACCCGCGCATCGGCTACATGGAGACGGACTGGGTCGAGAACCGCGCCAAGATCCCTCTCGGGGGACTGACCGGGCTGCTCAACCGTGCACTCGAGTTCGCGACCTCGATGCCCGAGCGCGACAAGTACCGTACGCGCCTGGAGCGCGGCGCCGAGCCCGGCACGACGGAGGTCTATCTTTCGCACAAGGGGATTGCGGAGGTGTATTTCCGTGAGCGCGACACGAACACGCGCTGGCAGGTCCGGCCTGCCGATCCCGAACTCGAAGCGATCATGCTGTCCCGGCTCGCGGTCCGGCTCGGGTTGCCCGAACAGCAGGTCGAGACGGCAGCAAAGGCCGTGGAAGCCCAGCCTGCGCGTGCTTCCCTGCAGCGGGACGACGCGGGCAGCGTCGTAGCCCTGGCCGACGGGTTCGACCGCGCATGGCGCCGCGTCGGTCTGGCACTCGATCGCGTCGGATTCATGGTGGAGGACCGCAACCGCGCCGAGGGCCTGTTCTTCGTGCGCTATCAGGATCCGGAAGCCGAACCTCCGAAACCTCAGGGCGTGTCTCGCCTCGCCTTCTGGCGCAGCAGCGAGCGGAAGGGGCCCGAGCAGTACCGGATCAAGGTGGCTGCGAACGGTGCGACCGGCACGCAGGTCCGCGTCATCGACGCGGCGGGGACCAATGACCAGAGCGATACCGCGAGACGGATCCTCGGCCTGCTCGTGGAACAGTTGAAGTAACGCAGCCGCCGGCCCGCCGGGCATCATGGGGCTGCGGTTCGCATACCTGGGCAGTGGCAGCCAGGGCAACGGCCTGGTGGTGGAGAAAGGGGACACCCGCGTTCTGCTCGATTGCGGGTTCACGCTCAAGGACACCATCGCGCGCCTCGGACGCCTGGGACTTGCCGCGGAGGATCTGGACGCCATCGTCGTGACGCACGAGCACGATGATCACGTGGGCGGTGTCGGCCGGCTCGCACGACGTTTCGGGCTGCCGGTGTGGGTCACCCACGGGACGGTGCGCGAATCGGGTTCCGTGCTCGATGGCGCGGACATCCGCATCATCGAGGGCTACCGTTCCTTTTCCATCGGCGATGTGGAAGTCCTGCCCTATCCCGTTCCGCACGATGCCGGTGAACCGGCGCAGTACGTCTTCTCGGACGGTGCGGTGCGGCTCGGGGTGCTAACCGATGTGGGTCAGGCCACGCCCCACGTGGCCTCCGTCCTGAGCGGTTGCGATGCGCTCGCGCTCGAGTGCAACCACGACCGCGACATGCTCCGGGGCGGCCCGTATCCACCCTCGCTGAAGGAGCGTGTCGGGGGGCGCCTGGGACACCTGGACAACGCGTCGGCCGCCCACCCTCCTGGCTGCGCTCGATCGTTCCCGACTCCAGCACGTCATTGCCGTGCATCTTTCGCAGCAGAACAACTCCCGGAACTCGCGCGGCGCGCGCTGGCCGAGGTCCTGGGCTGCGCGGAAGACTGGGTGGCCGTGGCCGACCAGGACGCCGGACTCGACTGGCGCTCCATCTGAGTTTCCGCTGAGGCCGGACCTTCGCCGTTCTGCGGACGAAAAAAAACCGGCCCGATGGACGGGCCGGTTTTCCACACCGCGGGTCGAGACCCGCGCGGGATTACTTCTTCTCTTCGGGCTTCTGCTCGGCGGGCGCAGCGGCGTCCGCGGGCTTCTGCTCGCCGGCGGGCGCGGCCGCACCGTCGGCAGGCTTCTGCTCGGCGCTGGCATCCGGAGCGGGCGCGGCGGGCGCCGGCGCGGGCTCGGCCGCCGGGGCCGGAGGAGGAGGCGGGGGCGCGGGTTCTTCTTTCTTGCCGCAGGCAGACAGAGCAACCGCGAGCAGCGCGGCAACGAGGAGGGAACGGTTCATAGGAGTGATGTCCTTTGAAGTCGGTGAGATTCGAATCGGTTCGGTCTGCGGCCAGGACGCGTGCACTGCCCCGATACCTCAGATGCAAAGATTGTAACAGCGGGTTACAAACTATTGCTAGTGGTAAATCTGCTTTTTTTTCAAACGGCAAGACCGCTTCAGGAGCGGGGCGAAGCAGTCTTCGGTACGAGTGCGTCCTGAATTCACAAGCCAAGGGTTGCGCCCGCGCTGAAGGGATCCGAGGCCTCCCAGAGCTCCTCGAAGCGCGTGGCCAGCGCAGTGGCGGCTTCGGGGTCTTCGAGCCCGTGACCCGCCCGGGGAGAGCCTTCATGAAAGCGGTGGACGAAATGGCGTGCGTCCGCGATGACCAGGGCGTCCTTCGCGTGCCGGGCTTCGGGGCGGGTCTCCCTGAGTGCGATGACATGCGCGAACCGGGCCGCGAGCGCGACGAGGCGCGGGCAGTCGCGACGCAGTGCCTCCGCATCGTGCACGACCACCCGGACTTCGTGGCGTGCGCTCGCGAGCGCGAGTGCGCGGATGGCGTCCAGCCGGGCGGGCGAATCCCACACCCGGCCGGGGCGACCGTCGAAGATCAGCAGGCGGCGGCCCGCCAGGACCGTGACGGTCTGGACCGCGGCCTCCAGCTCGGCGTAGGTGGTGAGGGTCTGTCGGAAGGCGGGGACGGGATCGGTCATGGGCGGATCTCGAAGCGACGGTCCGCAGTATCGTAGCCGGTGCGGGCCGTCCGCTCGGAACTCATCCCGTCGCGACCACTGAACGAACCCGGCGCCGATCCAGTCCCTCAGCAACTCCGCTTCCGGCGGCGTGGGGGCCTCGAGGTGCGCCTCGCCGGTGTCGGCCAGGGTCTCGATCCACGCGGGGACGCCGCGAGGAAAGCGGTAGATCTCGCCGTTCAGGTAGGCGGCGGCCCTCGTGTAGAGGAGCCGGGATTTCCGATCCAGCCGGACGGTCCCCGCGCGCAGGGCGCGGCGCAGCGCTGCTGGCGTCGGGGTCGAATCCGTCGGGGTGAAGACGGTGGAGTTCTTGGGCTCGGAAAGGTAGCGGCCGAGAAACTCCTCCAGCGTGCGTCGCTGCCAGCGGACGCGGCGCAGCTGCCGCTCAGCCGCATCGACCAGTCGGAGGGGCAGACGGCCGGCTTTCCTGGAGGGTGCGAGCCCCGGGTCGGCATAGCGGCCGGCGAGTTCGACGCTGTCGGCCAGATCGTGCAGGAACTCCGCGGCGAGTTCCGCATACGCCGGCGCCCGGAACCCGATGGAGTACGTGAGGCACTCATCGACGGCGGTTCCGTCGTGGGCAAAGCGCGGCGGAAGATAGAGCATGTCCCCGGGCTCCAGCACGTGCTCCGCTTGCGGGGTGAAGTGCTTCAGGATCTTCAGCGGCACGTCGTCGCGCAGCGTGAGGTCGGTCTGCGAACCGTACCGCCAGCGCCGCCGTCCCGGGCCCTGCAGGAGAAACACGTCGTAGGAGTCGAAATGCGGCCCCACGCCGCCGCCCGGCACCGCGTAGCTCACCATGAGGTCGTCGAGGCGCGCCTTCGGTACGAAGCCGAAGCGCGAAAGCAGACGGGCTCCGTCGTCGAGATGGAGGTCGATCCCCTGGACGAGCAGGGTCCAGTCGCGGTCCGGCAACGAGGCGAAATCGCGACGGCGGAACGGTCCGTGGTCGAGGGACCACTGCCGGCCTTGACGCACGATGAGCCGGGACTCCACGTCATCGCGGGCCGCCAGCGCGATCATGCGCCCGCGATCGAGGAATCCTTCGAAGTCGGGAATCGCCCCGCGAACCAGATGCGCGCGCCGGTGCCAGAAGCGTTTCAGGAACTGCGACGGGGTCGTTCCGCCGAGCAGTCGGGCGTGGTCGGCCGGGGTCGGATGCAAGGCTGTTGCAGCAGGGTGGCGGGGTGGGGGCATTCGCTGGCGGATGGAGTATTTCGGATAGAATCGATCGAGGTTCTGCTCGGCGGGCCGTGCGTCCTGCGGGCGGTCATGCACAGTCGGAGAACTGCCGTACATGCTGAAGGAAGGAGATCCCGCGCCGCGCTTCGATCTGCCGGATGCCGAGATGGAGATGGTGAGTCTCGACGCGTTTCTGGGCAAGAGTCACGTGGTCCTGTTCTTCTACGTGAAGGACGACATGCCGGGCTGCACCATCGAGGCGATCGACTTCAGCGAACTGGGCGGCGCGTTCCGGTCGCACGATGCCGTCATCCTCGGGGTGAGCCGGGACGATGTGCTGTCCCATGGCGAGTTCCGGGACAAGCACGGCCTCGATCTCACGCTGCTTTCCGACCCGGATGGCGAGGTCTGCGCCCAGTACGGCGTGCTCGTCGAGAAAACGTTCGAAGGCGGAAGCCGTCAGTGCGTCCAGCGCTCCACCTTCGTGATCGACAAACAGGGCAACATCGCGCGCGCCATGTACGGCGTCGTCCCGCGCGGTCATGCCCAGGAAGTATTGAAAGTGGTCAAGGGGATCCCATGAGTACTGCCATTGAGAAGAACACTGTCGTCTCGCTGCGCTATGAACTGCTGGACGCGCAGGGAGCCGTTCTGGAGAAGGCCGACGAGCCGCTCACCTATCTGCACGGAGGCCACCACGGCATCTTCCCGAGGGTGGAGGCCGAACTCGAAGGCAAGCTGGTGGGCCACGAACTCAAGCTGACGCTGGAGCCGGCGATGCCTTCGGCGACTACGACTCCGCCCTGATCCGGGTGGAGGCGCGCGATCTTACTTTTCCCCGAAGAATGTCGCCGTAGGCATGCAGTTCCACGGCACGTCGCAGGAATCGGGGCAGGTGATGGTCTACACCGTCACCGACGTGACCGACGAACGGGTCGTGGTGGATGCCAATCATCCGCTGGCGGGGAAGAGCGTGCAGTTCTCGTGCACGGTCACCGAAGTGCGCAAGGCCACGAGCGAAGAGATCCAGCACGGCCATGCGCACGGCCCCGGCGGGCACCACCACCACTGAGTTTCGCGCTCGGCCCGTCGGCGGCGCAAGCCTGGCCCGCGCGAGTGCGCGGGCCGTGCCTCAATCGACGGTCTGCGTAGGCGTCGTGCGTTCAGCCAGCAACCGGGAGTTGCGATCGTCGCGGAACACGATCGGCTTCACGTTGGCGGGCAATTGCGGCTTCTGGGCCCGCGCAACGGCTTCGGTGACGAGATGGTGCTGCGGCGACAGATCGCACACCGGATCGGTGTTCGTGGCATCGCCCGTCAGCATGAAGGCCTGGCACCGGCAGCCGCCGAAGTCCTTCTCCTTCTCCGGGCACGACCGGCACGGTTCCTTCATCCAGCCGTCGCCCCGATAGGTGTTGAAGCCCGGCGAGTCGTACCAGATCCAGCGCAGGTCGTGGTCCTTCACGTTGGGAAAGGTGATTCCCGGGAGCATCCGGGCTTCGTGGCAGGGCAGCGCCACGCCGTCCGCCGCGATGTTGAGGAAGATCGACCCCCACCCGTTCATGCAGGCCTTCGGCCGGGACTCGTAGTAGTCCGGATTCACGAAGTAGACCTTCATCTTGTCGCCGACGCGCGCACGGAAAGCGTTCGTCACGGCCTCCGCGCGGACCAGCTGATCCCTGGAAGGCATCAGCTGTTCACGATTCTCCATGGCCCACGCGTAGAACTGCGTGTTCGCGAGCTCGACGTATTCGGCTCCGAGGGACTCCGCGAACTCGAGGATCTGCTGCGTGTGGTCCAGGTTGTGCCGGTGCATCACGCAGTTGAACACCATCGGGTAGTCGTACTTCTGGATGAGCTCGGCTGCGCGCTTCTTGAGTTCGAAGGTCTTGGTGGACGACAGCCAGTCGTTCATCTCCCGGGTCGAGTCCTGGAAGGAAAGCTGGATGTGATTGAGACCGCCCGCCTTGAAGGCTGCGATGCGTTTCTCGGTGAGGCCGATGCCGGACGTGATGAGGTTGGTGTAGTAGCCGAGTCGCCCGGCCTCGGCGACGATGTCCTCCAGATCGTCGCGCATGAGCGGCTCGCCGCCGGACAGCCCGAGCTGCACGAGGCCGAGCTCGCGGCCCTGCCGCAGAACCTGGAACCACTCGTCCGTCGTCAGCTCCGGGCCGGTCTTCGCATAGTCCACCGGGTTGTAGCAGAACACACAGTGCAGAGGGCACTTGTACGTGAGCTCGGCGTTGAGCCAGTGGGGGGGATTAGGCGCCTTCGGGGCGGATCCAGCCGTTGCCATGGGCGACCTCCAGGAAATCGATCACATCGGCGCGCAGATCGGCACGCCCGGAAATGCGGCCTCGAGTTCGGCGACGATGCCGTTGAGACTGCGCGTGCCGTCGACGCGCTTCATGATCTCGCCGGCACTGCCCGGCAGCTTCACCATGCCTTCCGGGTACAGAAGCACGTGCAGGTTCTGCGCGGGCTCCCACTGGAATCGGTAGTACTTGGCGATGGAGATCGGCGCGTCCTGGTCGAAAGGCACGCGCTTCGGTTGCGCCATGTCAGCCTCCCGCCGTCTCGCCGATGCCGTAGTTGACCATCATCGCATCACACATGGTCCAGAGCACGTCGAGCTTGAACTGCACGATGTCCAGCGCGCGCTGCTGCTCTTCCCGCGTCTGGAAATAGCCCAGAGTGACGCGCAGACCATGTTCCACGTCGCGCCGGGCTTCGGACAGGCGCTTGCGGAAATAGGCGTACCCCGCCTGATCGATCCAGGGATAGTGCTGCGGCCAGTTGGCGAGGCGCTCCTTGTGGATCTCGGGGGCGAACAGTTCGGTGAGCGAGGAGCACACGGCTTCCTGCCAGGGCGGGTGCGGGCGAAGTTGATGTAGGCGTCGACGGCGAAGCGCACACCCGGCAGCACGTGCTGGAGCGACGTGACCTCGCTGCGCGGCAGTCCCACGGCGTCGGCGAGGGTGAGCCACGCCTCGATGCCGCCTTCGTCCCCCTCCGTGCCGTCATGGTCGATGATGCGCTGGATCCAGAGGCGGCGATGATCCCGGTCGGGCATAGTTCGCCATGATCGCGGCATCCTTGATGGGAATCGCGATCTGATAGTAGAAGCGGTTGCACACCCACCCCTGGATCTGTGCCTTGGTCAGCCTGCCGCTGTTCATGGCCACGTGGTACGGGTGGAAGATGTGATAGCGGCCGCCCTTCGCGCGGATCTGCGCTTCGAATTCCTCGCGCGTCCATGGCAGGTTCTCTGGGTGCACCCATGATGACGTTTCTCCCGGAGATCTAGATCTCGATGTCCATGCCGTCGAAGGCAACTTCGATCCCGGCACGTGCGAGTTCCCGCGCGTTCCGCGGAATCCTCGTCGAGAATCGGATTGGTGTTGTTGATGTGGATGAGGATCTTGCGCTTCGCCGGCAGCGACTGCAGGACCTCGATCATGCCGCCCGGCCCGGACTGGGGCAGGTGACCGATGTCGCGGGCGCGCTTGGTGGAAATGCCGAGGCGGACCATCTCGTCGTCGGTCCAGAAGGTGCCGTCGACCATCACGCAGTCGGCTTCCTCCAGGTACGGCTTCAGGTGCGGCTCGATCGCGCCGAGCCCGGGCGCGTAGAACACGCTGCGGCCGGTGCGGGATCACGGATGCGCATCCCGATGTTGTCGCCGTCGTGCGGATTGTCGCGATGGGGCGAGTAGGGCGCTGCCTTGCTCTTGAGCGGGACCGCGGTGAATTCCAGTGGCGGCGCGCCTGTCACGCCGAAGCAGTTGCCCGCCTCGATGGGAATCCGCTGCCAGTTGACGCCGCAGAAATGGCCGAGGATGTTGAAGAGCGGGTTCCCCGTCGTCATGTCCTCGCGGACCATGTCGGTGCAGTAGATGTTCAGGGGCTTCTTGCCCTCGCGCAGCATCAGCAGACCGGTGGTGTGGTCGATCTGGCCGTCCATCAGCACGACGGACCGGATGCCCGTGTCGCGCAGTGCGCGCGGCCGGCTGCAGCGCAGGGAACGCGCGGATCTGCGCCAGGATGTCGGGCGAGGCATTGAAGAGCACCCAGTCGACCCCGTCGGCGCTGACCACGATCGACGATTGCGTGCGGGCCGTCGCGCGCAGCGTGCCCTTGCGCAGGCCGTCGCAGTTCGGACAGTTGCAGTTCCACTGCGGAAAGCCCCCGCCGGCGGCGGCACCCAGTACGTGCACTCTCATGACAGCGCGATGCTCCTGGAGGACGAAAACGAAAGCCCCGCGAACGGGGCTTTCGCTACGCGTTCCGCCGGATATTAGCGGTTGGCGATGTACATCGTGACTTCGAAACCGAAACGCATTTCGGTGTACTCAGGCTTGTTCCACATAGCAACCTCCGAATGATAGAGTTCAGGGATCCGGCGTCTAGCGCCGCCTTCTACCGATGGCCTGCCGTCGCACCGGCCCCTCCGGCACCCGCGCGATCGTCGCGTCGCGGCGGGGTCGATGAAGCAGGTCATCTGGGTTCACAGTGTCCTGGCATGGCCTGCCTCCTTCCATCGACAAATTGCGCAATCTGGTCTCATGATTTTCATGAGATTGCCCGTTCCCGGGAGTCCGTGCTGAACGCGCCGTCCGAGTCCGACGCGCGACCGGTGCTGGCGTTACATCGCGACGAAGCGGTCGATCCCTGGCACCGGAGTCCGGTGTTCCTCGCTGCACTCGCGGTCTCTCTGGCGCTCCATGCGACTGCGGTCTACTTCCTGTCCGATCTTGCGCCGGCCGCGAAGGAACGCAAGCCCGTTGTCGTGGTGAGGCTCGTCGAGAACACGCCGAAGCCGCCTCCGCCGCCGCCTCCTCCGCCCGAGAAGAAGCCGCCCCCGGAGCCGGAACCGAAGCCGCAGCCCAAGCCGAAGGCTCGTGCGGCTGCAGTGAAGCCGCCGAAAGCCAGGCCGCCGCGCCCCGCCTGTCGGCCGCGGCGGAACTCGCCCCGCTCGAAGCGCCTGCGCTCAAGGCCGATGCGCGGCCGAAGGATCGTCCCGCCAGTGCACCGGCGCTGCCGGCCCAGGAGCGGCCGTCGGTCGCGCCGGAACCTGCCCGCGTTGTCGGAGCGCGCGCCACTGCCTGCGCCCTCTGACGTGCGAGTGCCGGCCCGGCCGGCCGCCGAAGCGCCCGGCCGGCCGCAGCTCCCGAGACCGGAGCGGGTGGTGGCGGACATCGCTCTGCCCAGGGTCGCCACGCCGCCGGTCACGGCCGCCCCGGCCGGTGACCTCCCGCCCGCGGTACCGGCCGCACCACGTGCGCCTGCAAGTCCGGTGCGGCCCGTGATGCAGGCCGAGCCCCGGACGGAACTGCCACAGACGGCTCGCCCTTCCGCGCTGGCGTCGGCCGACCCGCCCGCGCTCGCAGCGGCGCCGGAGATCGCGTCGGATCGGCCCGTGAGCGAGGGCAGGCCTGCGGCGCGTCCGTCGGTCATGGCGGCGGCTCGGCCCGTGATGCCTCGTCCGGCGGTGGGCGACGCGCCGCCCGGACTTCCGCCCGCTCCGCCGGCTGCGCAGCTTCGGGACACTGCCACCGTTCCCGAGGCGCCGGTACCGGCGGCGCCGAGGGCGCCTGCGCCTCCCCGGCCCGACGCGACGGCAGCCGCGGCACGGCCCGGCCCGGTGGCGGAGAAGCCGGCGGCCGTTGCTGAATCAGCGGTGCCGGCCCCCGCAGCTCCCGCACCCGTCGCGGTGGCCGGAGAGGGACCGTCCGTGCCATCGACATCGCGCCCCTCGCGCCCGGACATGGTGATCCGCACGGCGCGGCCGAATCCCGGGATGGAGAAGCCCCGAGGCCGCGGCACCGGCAGTCGCAGCAGCAGCGCCGCCGGCCGCGCCGTTGCCCGGGGCTGGTCCTGCGCCATCCGCCTCGCCGCCCGCGGTGCCTGCGCGGCCGGACGTGGCGGCGCGGACGCCCCGTCCCGCGCCGGTTCCCGAAAAGCCCGCCGTGTCGGTCGAGGTCACGGGGGTGCGACCCGCGGCGATTCCGGCGCTGCCGCCAGCTTCGGGCGCGTTGCCCGGGCCTGCGCGCCCCGGGGCCGACGGCGCGTCGCCCAGGGTGGCCGGACCGAGGCCGGCACCGGGCGCCGGGTCTCCCGCGGGGACCGGAGCGCGCCTGGACATCGCCGTGCCCGGCGACGGCCCGGCCATCGATCGGGCAGTTCTGGAGGGATACGCGAAACGGCTCTCGGAAGCTGCCGGACGCAATGCGATCTATCCCCGACGGCTGCAGAATCTCGGGATCGAAGGGACGACGGTCGTGCAGGTGCGCATCGGCCGCGGCTCCAGGATTGTCGATGTCACCGTCGTCGAGACCAGCGGCAACCGGCAGCTCGACGAGGCCGCGATCGAGTCGATGCGCCGGACGCGCCCCCTGCCATCGGTCCCCGACGGCTTGAACGGCCGGGAACTCGTGGTGAAGATTCCGTTCCGGTTCAAACTCGAGTAGCACCATGCAGACATCGTCCACGCCTCCGCCGTCCGCGCTGTACCCGCCCATCGAGCCCTCCGCCGCAGGGTGGCTCGACGTGGGTGACGGTCATCGCGTGTACTGGGAGCAAAGCGGCTCGCCCGGAGGCATTCCAGTGGTCTTCCCTCCATGGCGGCCCGGGCAGTTCCACGAAGCCCGATCACCGACGGTACTTCGATCCGGCGCACTACCGCGTCGTGCTGTTCGATCAGCGCGGCTGCGGCCGCAGCACCCCGGCGGGCGGCATCGAGTTCAACACCACGCAGGAACTGGTGGCGGACATGGAGCGTCTGCGTGAGCAACCTGGGCATCGACCGGTGGGTCGTGTTCGGCGGCTCGTGGGGAGCACGCTCGGGCTCGCGTACGCGCAGGCGCATCCCGGGCGTGTGCTGCGCATGATCCTGCGCGGGATCTTCCCTCGCGTCCGAGGCCGAACTCGACTGGTACTTCGTGTCGTTGCGCAACTTCATTCCGCAGGCCTGGGAGGCGCTCTGGTCCCTCGCGCCCGGCGGGCACTGGCGCGAACTGGTCGGCGCGTACGCCGCGCGGATCACCGGGGCCGACGCGGCGGTGGCGCTGGAGGCGGCGGGGCGCTGGAATGCCTACGAATCCGCGATCATGTCGATCGGCGAGACTGCGGCGATGGCGCCTGCGGCTCCGACCGACGCGGGCGCGCTGGCCCGGGCGCTCGTGCAGGTCCACTATCTCGATCACGGCTGCTTCCTGAAGCCCGGCCAGCTGCTCGACGGGATGCCCGGGATCGCGCACATTCCCGCCCTCCTGCATCACGGCGGCATGGATTTCGTGTGTCCGCCGGTCACCGCGCACGAGCTTGCACGGCACTGGCCTTCCGCCACGCTGACGATGCATCCCGAGGCCAAGCACGCCTCATCGCATCCCGCCCTCGAACGCGCGCTCGTCCTTGCCGCCGACCGCACGCGAGACTTGCTGCGCGCCTGAACTCCGTGAGCCTGCGCTTCCGCATCAATCTGCTGATCACCGTTCTCACGACGCTCTTCGCCGTGGCGGTGCTCAAGATCGTCATCGACGACGCGCGGCGTTCCATCCGCGAAGAGATGGAGGGCTCGAACCGCGTCACGCTGCAGCTGCTGTCCACGGTGATCCGCGACGCGCAGATCGTGGCCCAGCCCGACGAGGGCGGGCGCGTTCTGCTCGGGTTCCTGCGGGAACTGGGGCGGGTGCGGGCGCACGAGATCCAGCTTTCGGACGCGGACGGACGCGTGCTGTACGCCTCGCCGCCCTCGATATACAAGGCCGGGCGCGCGGCACCCGCCTGGTTCGTGAGCCTCGTGCGGCCGGAGCTGCCCGTCATCAATCTGCCGGTGCACCGGGGCACGGTGTCGGTGCTCGTGGATCCTTCGCGCTCCGTGCTCGACGCCTGGGACGATCTCAAGGTGCTGCTCGCGCTCATCGTCTCGTTCCTCGTGGCAGCGAATCTCCTCGTCTTCTTCCTCATCGGGCGGTCGCTGCGCCCGGTCCAGACCATTCTCGACGGCCTCCAGCGCATGGAGCGGGGCGAACACCAGGTCCGGCTGCCGCGTCTCGCGACCACGGAACTCGAATCCATCAGTCAAAGCTTCAACCGCATGGCCGATACGCTGGAACGCTCGCTGGCCGAGAACCGCCGACTCGCACTCGTCGCGCAGCAGTCCGGCGATGCCATCGCGATCCTCGACCTCGAAGGGCGCGTGTCGTTCTGGAACCCCGCAGCGGAGCGCCTGTTCGGCTACCCCGCAGACGAGATCGTGGGCGAGCCCGCGCGGCTGCTCGTGCCGCATCACCTGGTGGCCGAGGCAGCGGAGTACTCGTCGGCCCTGCGCGCGCGCCGCACCGTGGACCACGTGGAGACGGTCCGGCGCGCGAAGGACGGGCGCCCCATCGACGTGGCGCTCACGGCCGCGCCACTGACCGATCCCGCCACGGACGAAGTGATGGGCGAGATCTACTCGCTGCGGGACATCACCGAATTGAAGCGCGCCCGCGAGGCCGAGGCGGAACTCGCGCAGAACCGGGCGCTCACGCAACTCATCCAGACCTCCCTGGAGGAGGAGCGGCGCGCCATCGCCCGCGAACTACACGACGAACTCGGCCAGTGCATCACGGCGGTCCGAACCATCGGCACGGTGATCGCGCATCAGACAGAGCAGACGCAGCCGGAAGTCCACCGCAGCGCGCGCACCATCGTCGAGGTGGCGGGCCGCATCTACGACAGCGTGCACGGCATCATCCGCCAGCTGCGGCCCACGGCGCTGGACCATCTCGGTCTCGGCGAGACGCTGCAGGAGGCGGTCGACCAGTGGCGGCGCGTCCACCCCGAGCTGGCGTTCGAGCTGACCACGGCCGGCGACGTGCAGGGACTGGGCGAGACGGTCAACATCACCGTCTACCGCATCGTCCAGGAGTGCATCAACAACGTGGTGAAACATGCACGCGCGAGCCGGGTCCACATCGACGTACAGCGCGCCGGGGTCGGGGAAGGGGCTATGCTGAACGTGCGCGTGCGGGACGACGGGCGCGGTCTGGTCGAGCCCGAAGCCGTGCGCGCCACGCGCTTCGGTGTGCTCGGGATGCGCGAGCGCGCGGAGGCACTCGGGGGCACGTTCGAACTGCTCACGCCCGCAACCGGCGGCGTGGAAGTGCACGTGTCCCTGCCGCTCGAACGACGGGCCGGAGACACCACGGGGAGGAATGGCGGGTGAACGCAGGAACCATCAAGGTGATGCTGGCAGACGACCACGCGGTCGTGCGGATGGGGTTCCGTGTGCTCCTGGACACTTCCCCGGACATCCGGGTCGTGGCCGAGGTGGACAGCGGGGAGGAAGCCGTCCGGCGCTACCCCGAGGCGCAGCCGGATGTGCTGGTCCTCGACCTGTCCATGCCGGGCATCGGGGGGCTGGAAGCCATTTCCCGCATCCTCGCCCGGGATTCCCAGGCGCGCATCCTCGTCCTGACCGCCCACGAGGACGCCATGCACGCCAAGCGCGTCCTCAAGGCGGGGGCGCTCGGATACCTGTCTAAGCGCGGTGCCGCGGAGGAGCTGCTCCAGGCGATCCGGCAGGTCCACCAGCGCCGGACCTTCCTCGAGGCCGCGATCGCCCAGCAGCTGGCCGTGCAGCAGCTCAGCGGCGAGCGCAGTCCGTCGACATGCTGTCGGAGAAGGAATTCAAGGTGTTCCTGGCGCTTGCCAAGGGCCAGAGTGTGGCCGACATCGCCCAGGTCATGTCCCTGAGCCCCCGCACCATCGGCACCCACCTCTACAACATCAAGCAGAAGCTGGGGGCCTCCAACTCGGCCGAACTCGCGATTGTTGCAATGCGTCATGGCCTTCTCGAACCCTGAGGCCCCCGGGATCTCATGAAAATCATGAGGCGCGAATCAGTACTTTGCGCTGTTGCGGATCGGGTCCGATCCGGACAATGCGAAGCATCCGAGGCAACTCGGTGCTTCCCAACTCACCACCGGAAAGGACACGACCATGTGGAACAAGCCTGAGTACACCGAAATGCGTTTTCGGCTTCGAAGTCACGATGTACATCGCGAACCGCTAAGCGCGAGACTCGAAGCACCGAAGGGCCGCCGAAGGCGGCCCTTTTTGCGTTTGTGGACCGCGGACGGCCCGGAGGCCGCCCCCGCACGCGGGGGGATGACCCCGGGCTCGTGAACACCTAGAATCCGCGCCTTTTCGCGAGGGCCGACGGGCCCGACCCTGCCGGAGACATTCATGAAACTGCTGCAATCGGCCGCAAGAGCCGACTTCCCCTTACGCCATCTCGTCCTGGCGGTCGCCGCCGTGTGCGCCGGCGCGGCGCAGGCCCAGGAAACCGTGCGCTCCGCGCCGGTGGTGGTGAGCGGAACCCGCGTGGAACGCTCGAGCTTCGATCTGCCGATGTCCATCGATCAGATCTCGGGCGAGCAGCTCCGGGACGGTCGCCTGGGAGTGAACCTGTCCGAGACGCTTGCGATCATCCCCGGGGTGGTAGCCAACAACCGGCAGAACTACGCCCAGGACCTGCAGATTTCCATCCGCGGATTCGGCTCGCGCGCCACCTTCGGCGTGCGTGGGGTGCGCCTCTACGCCGACGGCATTCCGCTAACGATGCCCGACGGGCAGGGGCAGGCCGCGAACATCGACCTGATGACCGCCAAGAGCGTAGAAGTGCTGCGCGGACCGTTCTCGGCGCTGTACGGCAACTCGTCCGGAGGCGTGATCAGCGCCTATACGGAGGATGGCCCAAAGAACTTCACGGTCAACCCGTACTTCGCCATCGGCAGCTATGACACCACCCGCTACGGCGTGAAGCTGGGCGGCACCCAGGGCATCGTGAACTTCACGTTCAACATGTCGCGCTTCGATTCCCAGGGCTATCGCGACTGGAGCGCGGTCACCCGGGACACGGCCAATGCCAAGTTGACGATCACTCCGGACGAGTACTCGAAGTACACGGTGGTGATGAACTACCTGATGCAGCCCGATACGCAGGATCCGCAGGGAATCACGCGCGTTCAGTTCGACCAGAATCCGACGCAGGTGGGTGTCGTGAGCGGGTCACTGACCTCGCGTGATTTCCGCGTTCGCAAGAGCATCGACAACATGCAGGCGGGCTTGGTGTACGACCGGCGCCTTTCGGCCAATGACTCGATCCGTGCGCTGGTCTACGCGGGCGATCGGCAGGTTACGCAGTACTTGGTCTGACGCCAGGCGCGCAGACGATCGCCACCGTACCGCGCAGCAACGGCGGCGTGATCGATCTCGATCGCCAGTTCGCCGGTGTGGATCTGCGATGGAGCCACAAGAACGAGATCGCCGCGATGCCGTTCACCTTCACGGTGGCTTGAACTACGATCAGCAGGAAGAAGCGCGCAAGGGGTTCGAGAACTTCGTCGGTTCCACCCTCGGCGTGGCGGGCAATCTCCGTCGCAACGAGACGAACAAGGTGAGCAACTTCGACCAGTATCTTCAGGGCGAACTCGGTATCACCGACAAGCTCTCGGCCTCCGCCGGACTGCGCCGCTCGAACGTGCGCTTCAGCTCCCGGGATTCGTACATCGTCACCGGTAATCCGGACGACAGCGGCAGCGTGAGCTTCAGCAAGGTCACGCCGGTGGCCGGCGTGCTGTACAAGGTGACGCCAATACTGCATACGTACGCTAGCGTCGGCCGGGGCTTCGAGACACCCACGTTCGCGGAACTCGCATACCGCACGAGTGATGCCACAGGGGCGGGCATCAACACCGACCTTAAGCCGAATACCACTACCAACATGGAGTTGGGCGTCAAGTCTTACGTAGGCGATTTCACGCGCATGAACGCGGCCGTATTCCAGGCCAAGTCCGACAACGAGATTACGGCGTTCACGAACACCGGCGGGCGAGCGATCTTCCAGAACGTGGCCGCACAACTCGGCGCGGCTTCGAGTTGTCGGTGGACAGCCAATTGCCCTCTGGGCTGTACGCTCTGGCGGCGTTCACCTACTTGAGCGCTACCTTCGACCAAGCCTTCCAGGCATGCGAGGTGACGCAGTGCCCGAACTCTGCTCCCAGAGTACCGGTGCCGGCCGGCAACTTCATCCCCGGTATTCCGCGCTACAGCTTCTACGGCGAACTCGGCTGGAAAGACCTGTTTGTTGAGGGGCTGGGTGCAGCCCTCGAGGCTCGGCGGGTCGGACGCGTTTTCGTGAACGACCGGAACACCGAATCCGCCGACGCCTACAACGTGTTCAGTGCGCGCATCGGAATCACGGTTCCCGTATCCGGTGTGAAGGTCACCGGCTTCGCGCGCGTCGACAACCTGCTGGACACAAAGTACGTGGGCTCGGTGATCGTCAACGATACGAGCCGCCGGTTCTATGAGCCGGCTCCGGGACGGAACATCCTGATCGGGGTGTCCGCTTCCGTGCCTTTCTAGCCGGTTCCGTCGATTCCGATTCCGTTTCGGCCTTCACCAGCGCAAACGCCGGTCCGCACTTCGGGCCGGCGTTTCCTTTTCGAGTCTGCGCAAGTCGCTCCGGACTGATCAGTCCCGGTCGGGAGAGGCACCGGGGATACGGTCGAGGTCGTACCGCACGCCCACCCACAGGCCCCTGGGCGCACCCACGCCGTAGAACGGCTCGGAAAAGGCCGACCCGGGCGTGTAGGTGCCACCCGGGAAGAAGTTCTCCCCGAGGATGCCGAAGTTCTCGTACTTGCGATTGAACACGTTGTTCACGCGAGCGAACACCATCCAGTTGCGGGACAGCCGGTAGCGCGTGTCGAAGTTGAGCACGTAGTAGGCGCTCGACTTGCCGTGCACGTCCTGGTTGTTCTCGTCTCCGCGCAGGAACATGCCCGAGCTGTAGATCAGGTTGGCGCCGAGCGACCACATGTCCGTGGCTGCATAGTCCGCGCGCACCTTGAAGAGATTCTCGGGAATGTTCGGCAGGCGGTTGCCCTTCGACACCTGGATCTCGTTGGCATCGCCGTCACCGTTGAGATCCGCAGCCGAGGAGTTGTTCGGGCTGTTCAGCACGAACGGCGTCTGGAACGTGGCGCGCATGAACGTGTAGTTCGCCGACAGGGTGAGCCGCTGCACCCGGACGCTGCCGCCCAGTTCCACACCCTGGCGGCGCGTGTTGCCGACGTTGTCGAAATAGCCCCGCGTGGACACCTGCGACGAGATGAACTGGATGTCGTCCCGCAGATCGGTGCGGAACACGGCGAGACTCACCGAGCCGTTGCCGTCCGTGGCGCGCGTGCCGACCTCGTACGTGCGGCTGATCACGGGCTTGAGCGGAGGATCCGCGAGGAACGCATTGGGCAGGGGGCATGGCGCGTTTTCGTCCGCGCAGGTGAGCTCCACGGGGGTCGGCGCGCGCATTCCCTCGCTGTAGTTCGCGTAGGTGGTGTAGTTCGTGACGGGCGAATAGGTGATGCCCACCGCGGGGTTGAAGCGCGTGAAGGTGTGATCGCCATTGACCGCCGGATTCTGGCCGGACTGGTCATCGACCTTCACATTGGCGCGGTTCAGTCGCCCGGACAGGGTCAGCGCGACCGTCTCGGTTAATGACAATGTGTCGGTGAGGTACAGCCCCAGATAGCGGTTCTTGCCCTTGACCGCCGTCTGCAGTTCGAGCACGTCGATCGGGATGTTCGTGCCGCGCGTCGCGTCGAAGTCCGCCTCCTGCTCGAACTGGCGGTAGCGGGTCGAGCCGGCGTCGAGGCTCGCGCCGACCGCGAGCTGGTTCTGGAGTCCCGCCAGAGCGCCTAGGTAGGACACCTGTCCGGTCAGGCCGTAGCCGTTCTGCGTGAGCGTGCTGGAATCATTGGAGCCCTGCGCTTCCTTGCCGGGATCTCCAGGGGCCAGCAGGCAGTCGGCAGGGGTGTCCTCGCAGGCGTCGTTCACGTTGCTGGCAAAACCGTCTGCTTCTTGCGGCGGAGGTAGGCGTTGCCGGAGAAGAGCAGGTTGTCGTTGATGAAATGGCTCAGCCGGGCATTCAGCATCGCCAGCTGGTTCTTCGTGCGGTCGGGCCACGTGTAGGGCTGGGCGCGGTTTCCGAGGAACGAGCGGGGCAGGGCCTGCGTGCCTTCCAGCTTGTTGTTCGCAGTCGTGAACGACAGATCGAAGTCCGTGACGCCGTCCTGGTAGCCCACCTTCGCGAAGACGTTCGCAAGGCGGCTGGGCGAGTAGTCGCGCCAGCCGTCCTCCTTCAGGTAGTTGCCGGTGATGAAGTAGTCCACCTTCTCACCGTGCCCGCCCCATTCGAAGGAGCCCGCCTTGCGGCCGTAAGAGCCGGCCCAGGTGGACGCCGTGAAGCCCGGATACTGGAAGCCCGACTTGGTGTTGATCGCGAGCGAGCCGCCCAGCGTGTTGAGGCCGAACTGAGGATTGGACCCCGGCATGATCGTGATGCTGGAGATGGCCGACTGAGGCACGAGGTCCCAACTGACGGTGTCGCCGAAGGATTCGTTGATCCGCACGCCGTCCTGGAACACGGACAAGCCCTGCGGCAGGCCGAGCAGATGCGAGGCGGTGAAGCCGCGAAAATTCACGTCGGGCTGGAACGGGTTCGCCTGCGCGGAGTTCAGGTTCACGCTCGAAGTGTTGCTCTCGAGGAACTCGGTGATGTCGCCCGCGCGCTGGCGCCCGATGTCCTCGCTGCGGATCACCTGGATGTTCGCGGGTACCTTGCTCCTGGGCATGCCCAGCGCCGGCAGCGGTGTCGTGCCGACGACTTCGACCTTCGGCGCTTCCAGATCCGTGGCGCGGTTCTGCGCGTGGGCGGCCGGCACGCAGACGAGGGTCAGACTGATGGCCGTTGCGAGACGGGCCGTTATGGTGTTCATCTGGTTTCTTTCTCCCTGGCTTTTCACGCCGGAGGGAAGACCTGGCAGGCGCCGCCGACGCGTGGGGCGCGATGGTACGCGCCAGTCCCGCCGAGGGCGATCATCCCGGAGAAAATCAGGAAAAGTTCCCAAATTTCGCCGGATCGGAACGGGAGCCGTGGGTCAACAGTGGCGTGTGCGCGCCGGAAGGGCGCGCTAGACGAGACGATCGGTCGTCAGGGGGTCGGAAACGCGACTCTGGGCGGGAGCAACTCCCGAAGGCCCAGACGGACCACCGTGCCGGTCGGGCAGGCCGTATCGGGCGTGGTCAGCACGGGTGCGACCGTCGATGGCGCCACGCGGACTCTCAGCAGCACCGCGCTACCTCGGAATCCCCGGGAGATCACTTCACCGTGCACGGTTCCGCCGGGCTGCAGCACGAGGTCCTCAGGGCGCAGCAGCACTTCCGCGGCAGAACCCGCACTCGTACCCGGGGGGAGGGTTCGGACCGGGACGGCGCCGAACGCCGTGATTACGTTTCCGTCCGCGACGCGACCCGGAATCAGCGCCCCGTCGCCGATGAAACCCGCCACGAACCGGTCGGCCGGCATGTCATAGAGACCCTGGGCGGTATCCCACTGGGCGAGCCGGCCGCGGTCCATGACGCCGATGGCGTCCGCAAATGCGAACGCCTCGAACTGGTCGTTCGTGACCAGCACGGCTGCGGCCCTTCGTGACGCAACACCTCCCGCACTTCACCGGCCAGACGCTCGCGCAGTTCGCCGTCGAGGCTGGAGAAGGGCTCGTCGAGCAGCACGAGCGGCGGACGGTTGGCCAGGGCGCGGGCCAGAGCGACCCGCTGCTGCTGCCCTCCCGACAACTCGTGCGGATACCGGGCGCCGAATCCCGCCAGGCCCACGAGCGTCAGCAGTTCGTCCACACGCGCGCGCTGCGTTTCCGGCGTCGCGCGGAAGAGACCGAAGGCCACGTTGCGCGCGACGGTGAGATGCGGGAACAGCGCGAAATCCTGGAACACCATGCCGACGCGGCGCTGCTCGGGCGGCAGATGGACGCCGGGCGCCGACGCGATCGTTCCGCCGAGCGAAATGCGTCCGGTGCGCAGACGTTCGAAGCCCGCGATCAGGCGCAGCAGGGTGGTCTTGCCGCATCCGGACGGCCCGAGCAGCGCTGCGATACCGCCCGGAGTCAGGGAGAGCGACACATCCGAGAGCACCGGCTGCCCCCCGAAAGCATGGGAAACGCGGTCCACGGCGAGAGGGGGCGGCGCGATCGATGATGCGGTCACGGTGCGGTCGCATGACGGAGGGACCGCGATTATCGCGGATCGGGCGCCGTCACCGGGACGGGCCGCTTACAATCGCGGCCCCTCCCGATTCGCGGTCACGATGGACTCTCCGGGCTCCTGCAACGCGTTACGGTCCTCATGCGGCCGCTGCGCCGGGCGCAACCTCCGATGAGCGGCGCCGGGACGCTGTCGCGCGCTTCCCGATGGCCTGCGTGGGCGGTCGCGTCCCTGGTCGCGCTTCCGCTCGCGGCGCTGGTCGTGATGGCGCTGTCCGGGCTTCGGGCCGGCACGTGGGCCGGCCTCGTGGAAGGGGGACTGTGGACCTTCGCCGGGACGAGCCTGCAGTTGCTGCTGGTGGTGGGTCTCGGGGTCGCGCTCGTGGGCGGGGGCGCCGGCTGGATCACGGCGCGCTTCGATTTCCCGGGGAGCCGCGTGTTCGGATGGCTGCTGGTGCTCCCGCTCGCGATGCCGGGCTACGTCGTGGCCTACGCGTATTCCGATCTGCTCCAGTTCTCGGGGCCCGTGCAGACGGCGCTGCGCGAGAGCTTCGGGTGGCGGCCCCGCGAGTACTGGTTCCCCGAGATCCGCAGTCTCGGCGGCGCGGCGTTCCTGTTCATCTGCGTCCTGTTCCCGTACGTCTATCTCCCCGTGCGCGCGGCGGTCCAGGCCACGCCCGCATCGCTGGTGGAGGCCGGTGCGCTGACCGGCCGTCCGCCGTGGTCCGTGTCCGCGCGCATCGTCCTGCCGCTCGCCTGGCCCGCGCTCGCGGGCGGCGTCATCCTCTGCGCGATGGAGGTGCTGGCGGACTATGGCGCGGTCGCCCATCTCGCGGTCGACACGTTCAGCGTCGGCATCTACAAGGCGTGGCTCGGGTACGGGGACCGGGCGGCGGCGGTCCAGCTCGCACTCATCCTGCTGGCGATCGTCGGCGTGCTGCTCTGGCTGGAAGCGCGCGTCCGTGGCCGGCGCCGGTTCCACGGGCGCAGCGTGCCGGCGCGTCCGCTGGCACCCGTGACGCTCCGCGGTGTGCGCGGATGGGTCTGCACGATGGCCTGCGCAGTGCCGGTGATCGCCGGGTTCTTCCTGCCGTTGGGGACGCTCGTCCACGTCGCGATGCGCGATGCCGAGACGCATCAGTGGGTCCGATACGGCAAGGCAGCTTGGGCCACGTTCTCCACCGCGGGGATCGCCGCCGTCGTGATCGTGCTCGTCGCCTGGATGCTGGCGTACGGTGCACGGACCGCGAACACGCGGACGTTTCGTGGTCTGGTGCGCGTCGCATCGCTCGGCTATGGCGTCCCCGGGGCGGTGCTCGCGATTGCCATCCTGATTCCGCTGGCGCGGTTCGACAACCTGCTCGATGCCGCCGTCGAGACCTGGTTCGGTGTCGACATCGGGCTGCTCCTGACCGGCAGCGTCACCGCGCTCGTCTATGCGTACGTGGTGCGCTTCCTCGCCGTCGGGTTGTCGGGCACGCAGGCGGGTTTCGGGCGGATCAGCGTGCACGTGGACGAGGCGGCACGCTCGCTCGGCGCGACGGGACTCGAACTCGCACGCCGGGTGCATCTGCCGCTGCTGTGGCGGACTTTCCTCGTTGCGGGGCTGCTGGTGTTCGTCGATGCGCTCAAGGAACTCCCCGCGACGCTCGCCCTGCGCCCGTTCGACTTCGAGACGCTCGCGACGCTCGCCTACCAGTACGCCAGGGACGAGCGCGTGGGCGAGGCCGCCGTGCCGTCGCTAGTGGTGGTGGCCGTGGCGGTCGTGCCGACGCTGCTCGTCACGCGGGTGGTGGCGCGGCGCTGAGCCCGCCGCGCCGCGGCCTCAGCGCCAGCCGGCCCGGTCGACCAGCTTCTGCGCGGCGGGCGTGCGCGCTGCGATCTCGGCGATGGGCAGCGTGTCCGCCTTGAACGTGCCCAGCGATTCCAGTTCGGGATTGCGCGGCTTCACCGATTTCACCGCTGGCCACTCGTTGTTGCCGTTCGCGAAGTAGGCCTGCGCCTCGTCGCCGGCCAGGTATTCGAGGAACTTCACGGCGGCCTCCTTGTTGGGCGCATGACGGGCCATCGCACCGCCCGACACGTTGATGTGCGTGCCGTAGCTGGCCTGGTTGGGCCACACCATGCCGATGCGCGACACCACCGCCTGATCCTCGGGCTTCTTCGAGCGCATGAGGCGCACGAGGTAGTAGGAGTTCGTCAGGGCCACGGCGCATTCGCCCGACGCCACGGCCTTGATCTGATCGGTGTCACCCCCGCGAGGGGGCCGAGCCATGTTGGCGACCGTCGCGCGGGCCCACTGTTCGGCGGCCTGCTCGCCGTCATGGGCGATCACCGACGCGACGAGCGAAAGCATGTAGGGATGGCTGCCCGGCCGTGTGCACACCTTGCCCTTGTTGCGGGGTGCGGCGAGGTCCTCGTACGTCTGCACGTCCTGCGGAAAGGCGCCGGACTTCGAATACACCAGCACCCGCGCCCGGCTGGAGAAGGCAAACCACGTGTTGGCAGGACTGCGCAGTTCCTTCGGAATGCGCTGCTCGAGCACCGCCGACTTCACGGGGGCGAAGAGGCCGGCCTGTTCCGCGGTGTGCAGCCGCGCCGCATCCACGATGAGGATCACATCGGCCGGGCTGTTGGTGCCTTCGTTGCGCAGGCGCTCCAGGAGGGCCTCGTCACCCATCTCGATCCGGTTGATGCGGATGCCCGTGGCCTTCGTGAAGTTGGCGTACAGCGCTTCGTCGGTGTCGTAGTGCCGCGCGGAGTAGAGATTCAGGACCTTGGCATCCTGTGCCCGGGCGGCGGGAACCAGGGCGAGCGACACGAGCAGGGCGAGGGCGGCACGGCGGGGAAACGACGGGGTCATGAACGGGGCTCTCCTGTAGTGCGGAAGTGCGGGACCGGAAGGATGCCCGACCGGACGGCGGGGCGCCACGCGGGCAACGGCTTCTGGGACGCGTGCACGCGGCCTTCCGTTCCGCCCGCGGAGATTTCAATTGCACACATTAATGCGAATCATTATCATTTGCACATCGAAACGTACGGAGGTGTGCATGAAAGTCGTCCTGATCGGTGCCGATCGCCTCGGCAACATCCCGGAACGTCTCGCGGCCCGGGGCTATTCCATCGCCTCCCACATCAGCGGGCGAGCCGCCGCGCATCAGCGCACGGCCTCGGCGCTGCCGCGCGATACCCAGCTGCTGATCCTCTTCACCGACTTCCTCGGGCACAACGTCATGAAGAGCTTCCGGGCGCTGGCGCAGGAGCGCGGTGTCAAGGTGCTCGCGTGCCGGCGGTCGGCGTCCGCGCTGGAGGAACAGCTGTCCCGCCTCGCGGCTGCCTGACCGCCGAGCCGTATCCGCTCCAGACGAAGCGGGCCCCGACCATCACGGTCGGAGCCCGTTTCGTTTTGCGCTCGCGCCGCCGGGGCCCGGCGGGCTCCGTGCGGTGCGATCAGAAGTCCCAGCGCAGGCCCGCCTGGATCAGCCGCGGCGCGCCCGGCAGGATGCCCCGCGTGCGGTCCACGATGTAAACCTTGTCCGTCAGGTTCTTCACGGCGAGGAACAGCGTGATTCCGTACTGCCGGAGCTGGTAGTTCGCGGTGGCGTTGAAGATCGTGAACGAGTCGATCTTGCCGATCTGGCCGCTGGGATTGGTGTCGGGATCCGCGACGTTCGCGAAATCCGAGTACTGAGCGCCGACATGGACCGCTTCGACGTTCACGTCCAGGCCATCCGAAGTCGCATAGCCAAGGCCGACGGTGGCTGTCGTCTTCGGCGCGTAGGGCAGGCGCTTGCCGGGCGCAGACCCGGCGATCGCGGCGCCGCCGACGACCTGCGTGAATGCGGTCGACTGCTCCGCCGTGGGCAGCCAGGTGATCGCCGCCGTGGAGTAGAGCCCCGAAGGATGCCCGTAGCGTCCGCCCAGTTCGATTCCCTGAAAGAGGGCCTCGCCTGCGAGAGCGGAAGATTGCCGCCGGCGATGCTGCCCACCGCGATCAGCCGCTGGAAGTTGTTACGGAAATAGGTGGCCTGCACGCCGAACTCCCGGGTCACTTGACTGCGGGTGCCCAGTTCGAAGTTCCAGCTGCGCTCCGCACCCACGTTGGTGAACGTCGCCACGGGTCCGGTGCCCGTCACGATGATGTCCTCGACACGCGGCGGCGCGAAGCCGCGGTGCATGCCTGCGAACACCGTGGTGCCTTCCTGGATCTTGTAGGTCGCGGCCAGGCTGGGAATGATCGCGTTGAGTGACTCCGATCCGCTATTGCCGCCTGCCCGGCGGTCCGTCCGGCTCACATCGATGTACTCGTACCGAAGGCCGGGCGTGACGGTGAAGTCACCGTACAGCAGCCGGTTCTGCGCGAAAGCGGCGATGGCGTTGGTGTCGCGCGTGTTGTCCTCCGTGACGGTGCCCGTGCGCCCAAGGGCTGACGAGGCATTGACCTGCTTGCGCTCCTGCTTCTCGTGATGCAGGCGAACGGCCGGTTTCCAGTTCGGACGTCGTACCGAACCAGGTGTGGGTGGTTCTCAGTCGGGGCTCGATGCCGAACTGGTAGTAGTCGCGCAGGCGACCCTGGGCGGAGTTGCAGGCGTCGACGTTGACGGCCTGCCCGTTGTTCCGGGCTGTAGTGAACGCGCCGCCGCACTGGCCATCGGTTGTCGTGCTGCTCTGCCGCCACCAGTCCCGGTTGAAGGACGACCAGTACAGATTGGTGATGAGGCTCGTGTCGGCGGACAGCGCGATCTGGTGCGTACCGGACAGGCCCATCCGCCGCGTCTCGAAGCTGTCGTTCTTGAACGGGTTGTAGCGGGCGCCGAAGTTACGGTACTCGGCGTTCGTGAGACCGGAGTAGGTGACCTGCGAGTCTTCGGTGTAGTAGTTCGCGCGCAGCGTGACACTCTGGCGGTCGTCGATCGAGAGCACCTTCTTGAGGTTGATGTCGCGGATCTCGGAGCGGGTGTTGTCGCGGGCGCCGTCGCCCTGCTTCTGCATGATGTCCAGCAGGTAGCCGCCGCCGGACAGGCGCGCGTGGGCGTTCAGGTAGTCACGGTTTCCGCCGGCGACGGAGACCCCGCCGCTGAAGTCCTGCGTCGGGTTCGGGGTGATGTAGTTGATCACGCCGCCGATGGTCTGCGGCCCGTACAGCGTCTGGCCGGCACCCTTCAGCACTTCGATGCGCTCGTAGCGCTCGACCGGCGGGTGGTAGTAGCTGGCGTTGTCGCCATAGGGTGCGTAGGAGAGCGGGATGCCGTCCTCGAGCAGCGTGACCTTCGTGCTTCTCGTGGGGTTCAGACCGCGAATGCCGATGTTCGGCCGCAGGCCGAAGCCTTCCTCGTCCCGCGCGTTGAGGCCCGGCACCTTGCGCAGGGCCTCGTTCACCGTGAACACCCGGGTTCTGTCGAGGGCGTCCTTGTCGACGATGTCGCCCGATCCCGGGACGCGTTCGAGACTGTCCCGATGGCCGATGATGTCGACGCGCGGCGCGGTCATGGCGGGGGCCTTCTGCGCCTGGGCCGTGCCCGAGACCAAAGCGAAGCAGGCCAGCGCGCACCCGGACAGACGGGCTGAAACAGGGTCGGTCATGAATGGGTTCTCCGTGGGGGACGCGACGACGGAGCGTCCCGACGTGTTCTTGTGTGGTGTCGATTTCGGGGCCGCTCCCCGAATCAAGCAGAAAATTAACACGAATTATTCGCATTAGCAAAATCTCGTGTATCACTCCCCGAGTGGACGAGGGATCTGTCATGTATCTGTTTAAATTGGGTTAATTTCTGCTCGATCCCATGGCGGCGGTGGGGTTGCCGCAGACGAGTCAGTGCGTTTTCGCTGCAATGCAGTGTTGACAATCATTCTCATTCATAGTCGAATGCCATCACACGACGGGGGCTCGACGACATGTACGTGTGCATTTGCCAGGGTGTGACCGACCGCCAGATCCGCGAAGCGGTGGAAGAGGGCGCCTCAACGATGCGTCATCTCCGGAAGGAACTGGGCGTCGCCGCCTGCTGCGGCCGGTGCGCTCCCCACGCGAAGGCCCTGCTCGACGAGGCTCGGCAGGAGGCCCGAGGCCTCGGCGCGCTCACCACCGCCTGCGCCTGACTGGGATCCCTCGTGGTCGCGCGGTGCTTCGTGGCACTGCGCATTTTCATTCCCATTCGCGTTTCATCGCATCGGAAAGTCCGACTCTCCGATCGCGTCCCTCTGTCTATACTCGCGGCTTCCCTGGAAACGAGAGGTCCCCGATGAAAGGTGACAAGAAAGTCATCCAGCATCTGAACAAGGTGCTGCTGAACGAACTCACCGCGATCAACCAGTACTTCCTGCACGCCCGCATGTTCAAGAACTGGGGCCTGAAGAAGCTGGGCGACTACGAGCAGCACGAATCCATCGACGAGATGAAGCACGCCGATCGGCTGATCGAGCGCATCCTTTTCCTCGAAGGGCTGCCCAACCTTCAGGACATCGGCAAGCTGCTGATCGGCGAGAACCTCGAGGAGTGTCTCAAGTGCGACCTCCAGCTCGAGATGAAGGCGCACCCCGATCTGAAGGCGGCCATCGCCCACTGCGAAAGCGTCGGCGACTACATCTCCCGCGAACTGTTCGAGTCCATTCTCGAGAGCGAGGAAGAACACATCGATTTCCTGGAGACGCAGATCGACCTCATCGGCAAGATCGGTATCCAGAACTACATGCAGAGCCAGATGGGCGATCCTTCCTGACGGGCTTGTCCCGGAGTCTGGCTGCGACGGGCCGCGCGAGCGGCCCGTTTGCATTTCCGCCCCGCCTCGCTACGCTACGCGCGACCTTCCGCCGATCGCATTCTCGATGACCCCAGTCACCCGGTGGCTCGCGGCCGCCTGCCTGTGCCTCGGCGCCTGCGCCTCGAAACCGCCTGCTCCGCCCGAACCCCCGCCCGTGGTTCCGCCTGTGACCGTCGTGGTGCCGTCCTCGGTGCCGGTCATTCCGCCGGCACCGCCATCGCCGCCGCCGGAGATCGTCATCCCGCCCCCTCGAATCGCGCTGGTCCTCGGCGGAGGCGCGGCACGCGGGTTCGCCCACGTCGGCGTCATCAAGGTGCTGGAGGCCCAGGGCCTCGTGCCGGACGTGGTCGTGGGCACGAGCGCCGGCAGCGTCGTCGCATCGCTTCACGCCGCGGGCTACTCGGGGTTCGACCTCCAGCGCATGGCGCTCGAACTCGACGAGAAGGCCGTGAGCGACTGGGCGTTGCCGAACCGCGGATTCCTGAAGGGCGAGTCGCTCCAGAACTTCATCAACGATGCGGTGAAGGGACTTCCCATCGAACAGCTGAAGAAGCCGCTGGGCGTGGTGGCCACCGATCTGCAATCTGGCGATCAGGTGGTTTTCCGGCGCGGGAACACCGGGATCGCGGTACGGGCGTCGAGCAGCGTGCCGGGCGTGTTTCAGCCTGTGACCATCCAGGGACGGGAATACGTGGACGGGGGGCTGACGAGTCCGGTGCCCGTGAAAGCCGCGCGGGACTTCGGTGCCGATCTCGTCATCGCGGTGGACATCTCCAAGAACCCGACGCGCGCCCGTGTGCGCGACACCATCGAGATCCTGCTGCAGACCTTCACGATCATGGGCCGCGCCCTCGCCGCGCAGGAGATGCAATCGGCCGACGTGGTGATCAGCCCGTCGACCGACGAACTGGCGTCGGCGAGCTTCGAGAGCCGCAATCTTGCGATTCTCGAAGGCGAGCGGGCCGCCCAGGCCGTCATCCCGAAGATTCGTCAGAAGATCGCGGAGCGCGCGGCGCGCCTGCGCCGGGAGGCGCTGGAACGCGCGGCGGTCCTGCCCCGCTGAGCGCGGCGGCGCGCGGTCAGCCGCGCGGGGTCAGGCTCTTGCGGCGCTTGTCGAGCCACCATCCGTACTGCACGGGCCAGTCCGCGTAGTCGTCGAGCAACCCGAGGGCCTCCTGCGCGTGGAGCGGCCAGTTCGGGTTGTAGAGCGCCTCGCGTCCGATCGCGATCAGATCGGCTTCGCCCTTCTGCAGGATTTCCTCGGCCTGCGCGGCCTCCAGGATCAGTCCGACTGCCATGGTCGGCATGTCCGCGTCGCGACGGATCGCGGCCGCGAACGGCACCTGGAAGCCCGGGAAGCGCTTCACGCGCGCCGCGGTCGCGGACCCCAGCAAGCCGCCCGACGAGCAGTCGATCACGTCGACGCCCGCGTCGCGGAGACGGCGCGCCAGTGCCACCGAATCCTCCAGTGTCCAGCCGCCGTCCACGCCGTCCACCGAGGACACGCGGAAGAACACCGGCCGGTCCTGCGGCCAGAGTTCGCGGACCTCGCGCGCGATCTCGAGAGGCAGGCGGATCCGGTTCTCGAAACTGCCACCGTACTCGTCCTGCCGCTGATTGGACAGCGGCGACAGGAATTCATGGAGCAGATAGCCGTGCGCGCCATGGACTTCCACGACATCGAACCCGGCGGCAAGGGCGCGCTGCGTGGCTTCGCGCCAGTGCAGCTTGTGGAGTCCGATGTCCTCGCGCGTCAGCGCATGGGGCTGCAGCCAGCCGTCGTCCATCGGGATCGGGCTCGGTGCCACGACGGTCCACGGGCGATCGCCGCGCGCCAGATCGGTGGCGTCCAGCGGGCCGTTGCCGAACCACGGGCGCTGCATCGACGCCTTGCGGCCGGCGTGCGCCAGCTGGATGGCGGGCACGCATCCCTGGGACCGCTGGAAATCGGTGATTCGCTTCAGCGGCGCGATGTGGGCGTCGCTCCACAGGCCGAGATCACCGTGCGTGATGCGGCCGTCACGATCCACGGCCACGGCTTCGCAGAAGACCATGCCGGCGCCGCCGCTGGCGAGCTTGCCGAGATGCACGAGGTGCCAGTCGTTGGCGAGCCCCTCCACGGCCGAGTACTGGCACATGGGAGAGATCACGATGCGGTTCTTGACGGTGAGGCCGCGCAGGCGCAGCGGCGTGAAGAGCAGGGGAGGCGTCGGTGACGTCATGGCGAGGACTCAGTTGCGGGGGCGGGTGTGGACATGTCGATACTGCACGGCTTCCTCGCCGTCGTGCTTGTGCCCGCGGCCGCGGGCGTGGGTGTGGCCGTGCGAATGGGCGTGGACGTCCACATCCACGGGGACCAGGTTCAGGCGTCCGTGGCGCACCTGGGGCTCGGCCATCATGGCGTTGGCGAAGGCCTGCACGGCGGGCGTCGGACCGCGCAGCATCACGGTCTCCAGGCAGTTGTCGTGGTCCAGATGGACGTGCATCGTCGACAGGACGAGGTCATGGTGGTCGTGCTGAATGGCGGTGAGGCGTTCGGCGAGGTCGCGGGCGTGGTGGTTGAACACGTAGCTCAGGGCGGCGACGCAGAAGGGCGCTTCGTCGCGTTCGAGGCTCGCTGCGCTGAGGAGGTCGCGCAGGATGTCGCGCACGGCTTCCGACCGGTTCTGGTAGCCCTTGCGCTGGATCAGTTCGTCGAACGCGTGGGCGAGGTCCTCGCTCAGGGAGATCGTGAATCGTTCCATGGTGACGGTTCCGGAAAACGGTTGTGATTGTGCGCTCTGCCTGTGTATGATGGATTAAAAATTAATCCTACCCCCTATCCCACGGTGGGTCCAAGCGCAAGCTAGGAGATCTCATGAAATCCAGTTCACAGGACCGCCCGCGCACCCGGGCGTGCAGCCTCGTCGTGCTCCTGGCGGGCGCAGGCTGGGCGGCAGGCGCAGCGGCCCACAAGGACGACGTGAAGGCGCCCACGGTCCACGTGATCGGCCACTACGAGACCGGGATCGGGACCTCCGATGCCGCGAGCGAGGGCGGCGTCACGTCGAAGCGCATCGAGACCCGGCCGCTCCTGCGCACAGGCGAACTGATCGAACTGGTCCCCGGCATGATCGTCACCCAGCACAGCGGCGACGGCAAGGCCAACCAGTACTTCCTCCGCGGCTACAACCTCGACCACGGCACCGACTTCGCCCTCTGGGTGGACGGCATGCCGGTCAACATGCCCACCCATGGCCACGGCCAGGGCTACGCGGACATCAACTTCGTGATCCCGGAACTCGTCTCGCGTGTCGGTTTCCGCAAGGGACCCTACTTCGCGGAGGAAGGGGACTTCTCGTCGGCGGGTGTGGCCCGGCTGCGATACTTCGACAAGCTGCCCGAGGGCATCGCGTCCGTCACGCTCGGCTCGAACAACTACCGGCGGGGCGTGATCGCCAACTCGACCGAGTTCGCGTCGGGCAACCTGCTGTACGCGCTGGAACTGGCCGGCAACAGCGGTCCGTGGGATCTGGACCAGAAGCTGCGCAAGCTGAATGCGGTGCTGCGCTACAGCCAGGGGACCGAGCGGGACGGGTTCAGCTTCACGGCGATGGCCTACGAGTCCAAGTGGAACGCCACGGACCAGATACCTCAGCGCGCCGTGGACCAGGGCCTGATCGGTCTGTACGGCAATCTCGATCCCACCGATGGCGGCCGCACCAACCGCTACAGCGTATCGTTCTCCGGCGCGAAGCCCACCGGCCCGGGCACGCTGCGCATCGACAGCTATCTCATCAATTACGGCCTCGACCTCTGGTCGAACTTCACGTACTTCGCCGCCAACCCGACGACCGGGGACCAGTTCCAGCAGACGGATCGCCGGACCGTCTACGGCTTCAACCCGAGCTATGCCGTGGTGACGCCGATGTTCGGCCTCGATACCGTCACGACAATCGGCATGCAGTCCCGGTACGACAACATCGGCCGCGTGGGTCTGTACGACAGCCAGGCGCGCACCATCACCGGCACCACGCGCGAGGATGCCGTACGCCAGATGAGCGTGGGTCTGTACCTCCAGAACTCGGCGCAGTGGACGTCGTGGTTCCGGACCCTGGCCGGGGCGCGGGTGGATCACTACCGTTTCGATGTCACCAGCAACATCCTGCAGAACTCCGGCAGGCGCACGGACACCCTCGCGTCGCCCAAGCTGTCGCTCATCTTCGGTCCCTGGGCGAAGACCGAGTACTTCGTGAACGCGGGCTACGGCTTCCACAGCAACGACGCGCGCGGTACCGTCATTCGCGTCGATCCCAGGGACATCAACACGCTCGTCGACCGCGTGAAGCCGCTGGTGCGGACCCGCGGTGCCGAGGTGGGCGTGCGCACCGAGATCATTCCGGGCGTGCAGAGCTCGCTCGCGTTGTGGGGCCTCAAGCAGGATTCCGAACTGCTCTTCGTGGGCGACGCCGGCACGACGGAGGCCAGCTTCCCGAGCCAGCGCCGCGGCGTGGAGTGGATCAACTACATGCGACCGGTCGACTGGGTGCTGATCGACGCGGAACTTGCGGTCACGCGTGCCCGCTTCAAGGACAACCCGGCAGGCGATCGCATCCCCGGTGCGGTGGAACGCGTCGCCACGCTCGGCGTCACGATCGACGGCTTCGGTCCGTGGTTCGGCGCCCTTCAGGTGCGGCACTTCGGGCCGCGTCCGCTCGTCGAGGATAACTCGGCGCGTTCGCAGGGAACCACCATCGCGAACCTGCGGCTCGGCTACACCATCGAGAAGCACCTGCGTCTGCACGTGGACTTGCTCAACCTGTTCGGCAGCCGCCGCGATGACATCACGTACTTCTACGGTTCGTGCCTGCGCAGCGAGGTGGGTGTGGTGCCTGAGTGTCCGGGCACCGGTGGCGGCGACGGCGTCAACGACCGCCACTTCCACCCGGTCGAGCCGCGTCAGCTGCGCGTGTCGATCGTCGGGCGGTTCTGAGTCCGGGTCAGCCGGTGATCACCCGTTCCATCCGGTCGAGCGCCTCGACGAGCAGGGCCCTCGGGCAAGCGAAGTTGAGCCTGAGGAAGCCCGGCGTGCCGAAGTCCGCGCCGTCGTAGAGGCCGACCCCGCCTGCCTCGAAGGCCTCCACCCAGCGGTCGCGGCCGGTGCTGCGAAGGTCGAGCCACGCGAGGTAAGTGCCTTCGACAGGCGCCATGCGGAATCCCGGCCACCGGGCCACCCGTGCCGAGACGAGGTCGCGGTTGCGGCGCAGGTGCGTGACCAGGGCGCGGCGCCACGGCTCGCCGTCGCGGTAGGCCGCAAGGGTCGCCCACAGACCGACCGTCATGGGGCGGTGCACGATGCCCTTCATCACCGCATTGACGCGGGCGCGCAGGGCCCGGTCCGGAATGATCGCGAATGCCGACCCGAGGCCGGGCAGGTTGAAGGTCTTCGAAGCGGCCATCAGCGTGATGGTGCGGCTCGCAATCTCCGGCGACAGCGATGCGAACGGCACGTGCGGCTTGTCGCTGTCGAGAACGAGCCCGCAGTGGATCTCGTCCGAGCAGACCACGAGGTTCCGGCGCAGGCAGACCTCGGCCAGGGCTTCCAGTTCGCGCTTTTCATAGACGCGGCCGACCGGATTGTGCGGATTGCACAGCAGGAACAGGCGCGACCGTTCACCGACGGCTTCGTCCAGTGCCCCGGCCGGAAACGTCCACCGACCGCCATCTTCGAGCAGTGGCACGCGCACGCAGCGTCGCTGCGCGTTGACTGGCGCCGAGAGGAAGGGCGGGTAGATCGGTACCCCGGTGAGCACGTCGTCGCCCGGCTCGCCGATTGCACGGCAGACGATGTTGAGTCCCGAGACGAGTCCCGGAAGCCAGACGAAGTGCTCGGGCGAGGGCGACCAGCCGTAGCTTTCCTGCAGACGGTCGATGATGGCCCCGGCGAGTTCGGGGCCGGGCTCGACATACCCGAAGACGCCATGCTCCACCCGCGACCGCAGCATCGCGACCACCTCGGGCGGCGAGCGGAAGTCCATGTCGGCAACCCACATGGGGATGACGTCCCGGCCGGCGTACTTCTCCCATTTGAGGCTCCACGTGCCCGAGCGCTCGAGCGGGGTATCGAAGTCGTAGGCGGGGGTCGTCATGCGATCACCTCACGGGTGCGGTGGCGGGCTCGCCGAGATCGCGGAGGATCTCGCGCACGCGCACGATGCGCATGGCCACCTCGGAGAGCTTCGTTTCGATGCGCAGCTTCTCGGGGCCGGCGAGACGCCAGCCCTTGCGCGACTGGATGAGCGCGATGATGCGCTGCGGCTCGATGGGCGGGTTCGGACGGAACGTGAGCACGATCTGCTCGGGCGCGGCGTCGATGCGCACCACCCCGAGCGGCTCCGCCATGAGACGTAGCCGGTGTGTCTCGAGAAGCGCCTTGGCCGCGTCGGGCAGGCGGCCGAAGCGGTCGACGATCTCCTCGCCGAGTTTCTCCAGATCCTCCAGCGACTCGACGCCGGCCAGCCGCTTGTAGAGCACGAGGCGCGCGTGCACGTCCGGGCAGTAGTCGCCGGGCAGCAGGGCCGGCGCGTGCAGGTTGATCTCCACCGTGGCATGCAGCGGCCCTTCGAGGTCCGGCTCCTTGCCGTTGCGGAGCGAGCGCACGGCGTGGTTCAGCATGTCGATGTAGAGGCTGAAGCCCACCTGCTGCATCTCGCCGCTCTGCGAGTCCCCCAGCACCTCACCCGCACCGCGGATCTCCAGATCGTGCATGGCCAGGTAGAAGCCGGAGCCCAGCTCCTCCATCATCTGGATGGCCTCCAGGCGCTTCTTCGCCTGGGCGGTCAGCGCTTCCTCCTCGGGTGTGAGCAGGAAGGCGTAGGCCTGATGGTGCGATCGTCCCACGCGGCCGCGGAGCTGGTGCAACTGCGCGAGGCCGAACCGGTCCGCGCGGTTGATGACGATCGTGTTGGCGTTGGGCACGTCGATGCCCGTCTCGATGATGGTCGTGCACAGGAGCACGTTGAAGCGGCCCTGATAGAAGTCGCGCATGGCGTGCTCCAGGTCGCGCTCGCCCATCTGGCCATGCGCCACGCGGATGCGCGCCTCGGGCAGCAGTGCCCCTAGCTTCGCCTCCCAGTTGCCGATGGTCTCCACTTCGTTGTGGAGAAAGTACACCTGCCCGCCGCGCTTCAGCTCGCGCAGGACGGCCTCGCGCACGAGGCCCTCGGAGAATCGCGACACGAAGGTCTTGATCGCGAGCCGGCGCTGCGGCGCCGTGGCGATGACGGAGAACTCGCGCAGCCCCTCCAGCGACATGGCGAGCGTGCGCGGGATCGGGGTTGCGGTGAGCGTGAGGACGTCCACCTCGGCCCGCAGCTGCTTGAGCCGTTCCTTCTGCCGCACGCCGAACCGGTGCTCCTCGTCGATGATGACGAGGCCCAGGTTCTTGAACTTCACGTCGTTGGACAGGAGCTTGTGCGTGCCGATCACGATGTCGATCGCGCCTTCCTCGATGCCCTTGACGGCTGCGGCCGACTCCTTCGCCGAGCGGAAGCGGGACAGTTCCGCGAGGCGCACGGGCCACTCCGCGAAGCGGTTCGAGAAGTTCTGGAAGTGCTGCTCCGCCAGCAGCGTGGTGGGCACGAGCACCGCCACCTGCTTGCCGTCGGCCACTGCCACGAAGGCGGCGCGGAGCGCGACTTCCGTCTTGCCGAAACCCACGTCGCCGCAGATGAGCCGGTCCATCGGCTTGCCGGACTGCAGGTCCGCGATGACCGCAGTGATGGCAGCGGCCTGGTCGGGCGTCTCCTCGAACGGAAAGCCTGCGCAGAACGTCTCGTAGTCCTGCGGCTTGAGCGTGAACGCGTGGCCTTCGCGCGCGGCGCGCTTCGCATAGAGGTGCAGGAGTTCCGCGGCGGTGTCCCGCACCTGCTGCGCTGCCTTGCGGCGGGCCTTCTGCCAGTCGCCGCTGCCGAGCTTGTGCAGCTGGATCGACTCCTGCGCGGCGCCGGCGTACCGGCTGATCACCTGCAGCTGCGAGACGGGCACATACAGCTTGTCGCCGCCGTCGTACTCGAGCAGGAGGAATTCCGCCGGATCGCCGCCGGTGTCCATGGCGACGAGGCCGAGGTAGCGGCCGATGCCGTGGTTCTCGTGCACCACGGGGTCGCCGATCTTCACCTCGGACAGATCGCGCAGGACGTTCTCGGCGGAGGTGCGCTTCTCGCGCTCGCGGCTCCGCGCGCGCGAGGACTGCGCATACAGCTCGGTCTCGGTGACGAACGCGATTCCGGCATCCGGGAGCGCGAAGCCGTCGGCGAGCGGCGAGACGGTCAGCGCGAGGCGCGTGTCGGAAGCCAGGAACTCCTCGAGCGTGTTCACGCTTCCGGGCGCGAAGTCGTGGTTGCCCAGGAACTCCAGCATGGTCTCGCGCCGGCCGGGGCCGTCGGCGCTCAGCAGGATCCGTCCCGGAAACACCTGCGCGTAGGCCCGGAACGCGGCCAGGGGATCATGCGCGCGGCGATCCACCGCGAGGACGGGCAGCGCGCGAACGGCGTCGGCGGCCGCGTTCTCGCCCCGTCCCACCTCCACGCGCGCGTAGGGCTTCAGCGACGTGTAGAACTCCTCGTCCTTCTGGAAGAGCGCCCCCGGGGGCAGGATGGGCTGGTTGGCGTCGCCGCGCAGCAGGTCGTACCGCGACTGGGTGTCGCGCCAGAAGGACGCGATGGCGTCCGGCACGTCGCCCTGCATGGCGATCACGCTGTCGTCGGGAAGGTAGTCGGTGAGGGTGGCGGTCTCCTCGAAGAACAGGGGCAGGTAGTACTCGATGCCCGCCGGGTTGCCGCCCGCGCCGATGTCCTTGTAGAGCCGCCGCTTCGAGGGATCGCCTTCGAACACTTCGCGGAATCGCCGGCGGAACAGCGTGCGTCCCGCCTCGTCCAGCGGGAACTCGCGCGCGGGCAGCAGCCGAACCGAGTCCACGGTGTAGATGCTGCGCTGCGTATCCACGTCGAAGGTGCGGATCGAATCGATCTCGTCGTCGAACAGGTCGATGCGGTACGGCACGGCCGAGCCCATGGGGAACAGGTCGATGAGCCCGCCGCGGTAGCTGTACTCGCCGGGCGCCACCACCTGCGAGACGTGGGAGTACCCCGCCATCGTGAGTTGCGTGCGGAAGGTCTCGGCGTCGAGACGGTGGCCCTTCTGGAAGAAGAAGGTGTACGCGGAGAGGTAGCTGCGGGGGGCGAGACGCATGAGCGCCGTGGTCACAGGCACGATCAGCACCTGGACCTCGTGGCGCGAGAGCAGGTAGAGCGTCTCCAGCCGCTCGGACACAAGGTCCTGGTGGGGCGAGAAGGTGTCGTAGGGCAGCGTCTCCCAGTCGGGCAGCAGGTGCACGCCGAGGGACGGGGCCAGGAAGCGCAGTTCCGCGCCGAGGCGCTGGGCATCGAGTGCGGTCGCGGTCACGACCGCGACGGGCTGGTGCTGCCTTGCGAGTTCGGCGATGACCAGGGCATCGGCCGACCCGGGCAGCGGGCCGGTGAAGAGCCGTTGCCCGCGGGCGGGGACGGGATACGAAAGCAGCATGGGAAAGCGGGAACGGGCAGGGATCGCGATTGTAGTGGCGCCGGGCTACCGGAGGCCCGCCCCAGGGCCGATAATCGGTGCTTTCGCTCCCGGGGACCCCTCACTTGCCGGTCGACCTCCGTTTTCGCGCGCTGGTTCCGGCGGCCGGCAGCGGCGCGCGTATCGGTCACGCGACGCCCAAGCAGTACCTGCCGCTCGCAGGGCAGCCGCTCATCGCGCACACGCTGGCGGCGCTGTGCGCGCATCCGCGCATCGAGGGCGTCGCGATCGTGCTCTCCCCGGACGACGAACGATTCGACCGGATCGACCCCGGTCCGTGGCGCGGCCGTCACGAGGCCCTGCGGTGCGGCGGCCGCACACGGGCCGAGACGGTACTGAACGGTCTGCTCGCCATGAGGGGGCGCTGGTCCGACGACGACTGGGTGCTCGTGCACGACGCAGCACGTCCCTGCGTGTCGCGTGCGCTTCTTGATCGCCTGATCGATGCGCTTGCAGGCGATGCCGTCGGCGGCATCGCGGCCCTGCCGCTCGCGGACACCGTGAAGCGCGCCGATGGCGAGGACCGTATCGCCGGGACGGTACCGCGCGACGGTCTGTGGGCGGCGCAGACGCCGCAGATGTTCCGGCTGGGTCTGCTGGTGCGCGCGCTGTCGTCGGGCACCCCTGCGGAGATCACCGACGAGGCGTCGGCCGTGGAGCGGCTCGGGCTGCGACCCAGGCTCGTCCCGGGCGATCCGGCCAACCTGAAGGTCACCTATCCCGACGATCTGCGCACCGCCGAGCGGCACCTGCTCGACCGGGCACCGGAGGACACCACACCATGAGCTTTCGCATTGGCCAGGGCTTCGACGTGCACGCGCTCGTGGCGGGCCGGCCGCTGGTCATCGGCGGCGTCACCATCCCCTACGAGCGGGGTCTGCTCGGCCACTCGGATGCCGACGTGCTGCTGCATGCCATCACGGACGCGCTGCTCGGGGCCGCGGGCCTCGGTGACATCGGCCGGCACTTTCCGGACACCGACCCGGCGTTTGCGGGCGCGGACAGCCGGGTGCTTCTGCGCGAGACCGTGCGCCGAGTGAGCGCGGCAGGTCATGTCATCGGCAACGTCGACGCGACCATCATCGCGCAGGCGCCGAAGATGGCACCGCACATCCCGGCCATGGTGGCGTGCATCGCCGAGGACCTCGGCGTGCCCCCGTCGCGGGTGAACGTGAAGGCCAAGACCACCGAGCGGCTGGGCTTCACCGGCCGCGGCGAAGGCATCGCTGCCGAGGCCGTCGCACTGCTGGAGCTGCGAGAGTCCTCCTGAGCGGATCGACGCTCAGAGCGAGCTCTGCAGCTTTTCCAGTTCCTGGTGCAGGGCGTCCGTGCGCGCGTAGGGCATGGCCGCCTGGATCTGCCGGGTGGCGTCCAGCGTGCGCCGCTCCTTGATGAGGCCCCGGATCAGGTTGATGCGGATCGCGGCATCGTAGGGAGAGCGCGCAACCGCGGCTTCGAGCTGCTTCACGCCCTCCGCGGCGTCTCCGTACTGGACGTTGAGGGATCCCGCGGTATCGAGGACCGCGGGATCGTAGGGCGCGAGTTCCAGTGCCTTGCGTGCCGTCTCGAGGGACGACGCGTCGCCCGCCTTGCCCAGGGCCCACGCGAGATTGTTCAGCGCGGTCGCCGAAGGTGATACCGCGACGGCTTTCCGGTACCACTGCACCGCCTGGGCATAGTCGCCCCGGCGCTGCCACACCTCGCCGATACCCAGCAGGGTCCGGGCGTCCTTCGGGTGGCGCTCGATCCAGGCGGAGGCCTCGCGCTCGGCAGCCTCCCGCTGGCCCGCGTCGACCAGCCGGTCGTACAGGGCGAGCAGAAGCGTCGTGTCGCCCGTGGCGGCGAGACCGGCGCGCAGCACCCGGTCGGCGGCATCGGTGTCCTTGAGGGCGACATGGGCGCGGGCCTCGTACAGGTAGCCTGTCGAAACCTTGGGATAGCGCCGGACGAGTTCGCGCGCGCCGTCGCGCGCCGCTGCGTAGTCCCGGGCGGAGAGCTGGACCTGGACGAGGCTCAGACGAGGTACCGGGTCCTGCGGCGCGATGGCCATGGCCTTCTTCAGGGCGTCGAGGGCGTCGGACAGGTTGCCCTGCGCGGCATAGGCGTCGGCGCGTCCCATGTGCGGGAGGGCGGAGTCCGGCATCAGTGCCTGGAGCCGGCCGTAGGTGAGCAGTGCCTGCCGCGCTTCCCCTGCCCGGGTCTGAGCGCGCGCGAGCGCATACACCACGCGATGGTCGTCCGGTGCGCTGGACTCCGCGGCGAGCGCTGCGTCGCGCGCGCCGATGGCGTCACCGCGTGTCATGAGGAAGTCGATCCTGGCCAGATGCAGCTCCGCCGCTTTCGGATTGGCCTTGAGACCTTCGTCGAGCGTCGCGATGATGTCTGCGGCCGGTGCGTTCGCCTTCACCAGGGCGGCCACGAGCAGCAGGACGCTCTCCGCCCGTTCCGGATCCTGCGCGGTGAGCTTGCGCAGGACCTCCACCGCCTCGGTGACCTTGCCTTCGTTGATCAGCGTCCCCGCAAGGTCGCGGCCGGCGAGGACGAGTCCCGGGGAGAGGGCGAGTGCCTTCTCGAAGGCGGCCCGCGCGCCCTTCGCATCGCCGGAGGCCCGGAGCACCTGCCCCAGCGCGTGCTGGCTCTCGGCACTGTTCGGCAGACGTTCGGTGAGTTTCGCGGCACGCGCTCGCGCCGCGTCGAGCTTGCGCTGGGTGACGAGTGCCTCGATCGCGATGAGTTCCGCCGCCGGCTGATCGGGCTGTGCGGCGCTCGCGGCGTCGAGGCGGGCGAGTCCCTCGTCTACCCGTCCCAGGGCGAGCAGTGCACGCCCGGCAAGCAGCAGTGCCTGCGCATTGTCCTTGTCCTTCGCGAGCACTCCCTGCGCCCGCGCGAGCGCGGTCTCGGGGGCCCGGTTGGCCAGGGCCACCTGTCCGGCCAGCAGCACGATGCCCGGATCGGTGCCGGCCGTGTCGAGAAGCGGGGTCAGTACCGATTGCGCCTCGACACCCTTGCCACTGCGCATCAGTGCGGAGGCCAGCACCCGCCGGGCGTAGGCCTGCCCGGGATTCGCCGCGACCACCGGTTCGAGCAGCTTGATGGCCAGCGCGTAGCTGCCGAAGTCGTGCTCGATCGCGCCGCCGCCAAGCAGGCGGGCGCGCTCGTCGCCGGGCGCGGCCTTGAGAACGCTGCGGATCGCGGTGCGGGCGTGTTCCTTGTCACCCTTGTGATACGAAATCAGGGCATCCGCATAGGCCGTGGGAATCGCCTTCGGCGCAGCCTTCTTCATCGCCGTGAAGCGCTTTGCCGCCTCGTCGAGCTGACCGTCTGGACCAGGAGCGGGATCAGCGCGGCGTAGGCCTTCACGTCGTAGGGCGCGGCCGCAATCGCCTTCTCATAGGCGGCCCGCGCGCCGTTCCGGTCTCCCTTGGCGGCATCGAGGGCTGCCAGCACCAGCCATGCATCCGTTTGCGGACGGTTCGCTCGCGAGCAGCGCCGAGACGAGGCTCCGGGCCTTCGCGGGATCGCCCCCGAGCGCAGCGACCCGTGCTTCACCCACTCGGGCCCGGATGTTGTCCGGATCGGATAGAAGCGCCTGCGAGAAGGCCGTGGCGGCCTCGGGTCGTTTGCCGGTCGCGAGAGGGCCTCGCCACGGGTCGCGATGATGGCCGCACGGGCCTTGGCATCCTCGACGGCCGGAGCCTCGGACTCCTTCAGGACCTTGGCGTACGCCCCCTGGTCGAGCAGGGCGGCCAGGATCTCCGGCAGCACCTTGGCGGCAGGGTAGCCGTAATCGATCGCCTTGCGCAGTTCCACCTCGGCGCCCACGGGTCGCCCGCCTCGCGCAGCGCGGTTCCGAGGAGGAATCGTACTTCCGGCGATTCGGGCGCCACCACGATGGCGTTCATCAGTTCCACCACTGCCGCGGGGCTGTCCTTCTTGGCGAGATAGCCGCGGGCCGACTCCAGAGTGTCATCGAGGTTGCGACCCCAGCAGCCGGCCAGCGCCAGCGTCACGGCGAGCGTGGCAAGCCGGAGCCGTTCCGGCCAGGAGAGCTTGACGAGACTGGGGAGTGGACGGCGGGCATGGCGCGGATGGTGCAGATGGCGGTCGGTGTCCGTGGAGGCGGGATGCAGGGCGATTGTCCGGCATCCTGGGAAATCCGGGGTCGAAAAAAAGCCGCCCGCAGGGCGGGCGGCTTATCTCGGTACTGCGCAGCGGGCGTCAGACCTTGCGGCGGGAGACGCGCGAAGCTCCGAACGCGGCCAGACCCAGGAGGGCCAGGGTCGCGGGCTCGGGGACCTGCGTGGTGCGCGCGGTGTAATCGTAAGAGATCGTCGCGCCGCAACCCGCGGTCGTGTCCTGGACGGACCGGATGTTACCGCCACCGCCCGAGATCGCGATCCCGCTCAGCGACTCGCAGGAGATGGTGAACGTGCCACCACCGGCCGTCGCGAACAGCGCCGCCGCCGGGTTCAGCGTGGCGGAGTCGGAATCGGTCAGGTCAGGGAAAAATGCGGAGGCGCCAGGGGCGATCGTCGACGTTCCTGTCGGCATCGTGAGGGCCAGGAAAACCGAGGACAGATTGAGGCCCGCGAGGCTCGTGGTAAAGGACAGGTCCACGGTACCCGTCGCACGGGCGGTCTGGCTCTGCGCGGCAGTGTTGGACAGGGTGATGTCCGTCGTGGCGGACCCGAACAGGGTCAGCGTGACGGAGTTGAGAACACCCAGGGACGAGTCGAACAGATCGAGCGTGCCGGTCTTGCTGATCTCCGTCGTTTCTTCAGGAAAGTTGAAGTCGTCGGTGATCGTGGCAGCCGAAGCCGTGCTTGCCGCCAGGGCTGCGAACGCTGCAGCCAGGAGCTTGCGTTTCATCATGTTTGAAATCTCCGAAGCAATGAATCGGACAGAAAATGATTTGACTTCAATGGGTTAAAAAACCCTGCTGCCAAACCCGGCACGCCTCGGGTGCACGATTCGGACCACTCGGCGTAAGGGCATGGATTCTTGAGGAATGTTGTCGGCAAACCTGTCAATAGTGCTGATCTCTATGTCAGATTTCCCGACAGGCTGTGCAGCTAATTGTTTTCTCGTATGTTTCAGTGGCTTGTGTTGCACCACGATCGGGCGTGGCTTTCCTCGAGGATGCTCAGGCGGCGGCTTCGAGGGGGTGTATTCGCCAGCGGCAGTTCCACCTGGGCGATCAGACCGCCGCCATCCCGCGGACCGAGGGCGCACCGTGCCGCCGTGCAGCCGGGCGATTCGGTCGACGATGGCAAGGCCCAGCCCCGACCCGCTCACATCCGTGCGGGCGTCGTTCAGCCGCGTGAAGGGCTGAAGCACCTTCTCCATTGCCTCGGGGGGAATGCCCGGCCCCCGGTCCATGACCGCGATCACGGCCACGTTGCCTTTCCGGCTGGTCTCGATCTCCACCGATCCCCCGCCGTAGCGCAGTGCATTCTCGACGAGGTTCCGTGACCATGCGCTGGATCGCGAGCGGCTTGAGCCGGAGCGGAGGCAGCGGCGCGAGCCGGGTGCATACCGCCGCCCCCCGCTTCTCGTACCGCTCGGCGAGACCGCGGATCAGGTCGTTCAGGTCCGCATGGGCATCGTAGGCCTCGCCCGAGCCTTCGCGCGCGAACTCGAGGAACTGGCTGATGATCGCGTCCATCTCGTCGATGTCCTGCTCCATGCCTTCGCGCACCGCCGGGGACAGCCGCTGGTGGCTCATCTCGATCGCGAGCCGCAGTCGCGACATGGGGGTGCGCAGATCATGGGACACGCCGGCGAGCAGGACGGCACGGTTGCTCTCCTGCTGGGTCAGGGACTCGGTCATGCGGTTGAACGCCCGCGACAGTGCACGGATCTCGGAAGGTCCGTGTTCAGGCAGCGCCTCGGGGGTCTTCCCTGCCGAGATCTCCTCCGCGGCGTCGCTCAGCGCCTGCAGCGGCCGGTTCACGCGCAGCATCAGCACCAGCCCGCCGAAGAGCGCGAGACCGAGACTCACGAGACTCCACTGAACCCACGTGGCCGCCGGCGGGGAGGGTGAATGCCTCCGGCGAGAACACGACCCAGTACCCTTGCTGGCGAATCTGGATCTTGACCCAGAGCGCGTGATCCGAATCCTCGATCATCGCGAGCACCGCCGGAGCGCCCGCGGGGTTGCGCCGGATCTCGGCCTCCACGGCTGAGAGCCTCGGCGAGGGCGGTACAGCGAGTTCATCCACGTCCAGGGAGGCTGCGGGGAACAGCCGGATGTTCTGCTGGAAGCGGAAGCTTCTCGCTGAACTTGCGGCGGGACGACGCGGGCATGCTGTCCAGCGCGGTGCTCACGGTGTTCAGCACGCGCACGATGGTGGAGGCAGCCTGCAGGGACTGCGACCGTTCGCTGCTCGTGCGGTAGAACTGGATCCACGCGGCCTGGCTGCCGATGAGCACCAGGGAGATCAGCAGGACCGAGCGGGCGAGGAGCGAACGGGGAACAAGCTGGATCACGGCGTCGCGTCGAGCACGAACACGTAGCCGTAGCCCCACACGGTCTGGAGGAATCGCGGGTGCGACGGATCGTCCTCGATGAGCCGGCGCAGCCGCGACACCTGGACGTCGATCGTCCGGTCGAGCATGCCGAGGTCGCGCCCGCGCGCAAGCTCCATCAGGCGTTCGCGGGTCAGCGGAGTGCCCGGATGCGTGGCGAGTGCCTTGAGGAGCGCGAACTCGCCTGTGGTCAGGTTGACGGCAGCATCGCCGCGGGTGAGCCGGCGTGCCGCGAGGTTGAGCGAGAAGTCGCCGAAGCGGATCGGTGCCTCGACCTCGACCGGGGCCCCCGGAGGTGGCGCGGCGCCACCCCGGCGCAGGACGGCGTGGATGCGCGCGACCAGTTCGCGAGGGTTGAAGGGCTTGGGGAGGTAATCGTCGGCGCCAGTCTCGAGGCCGGTGATGCGGTCGGCCCTCGTCTCCCTTCGCCGTGAGCATCACGACCGGGGTGCGATCGCCCGACTGGCGCAGACGGCGGAGGATGGAGAGTCCGTCCTCGCCGGGCAGCATGAGATCGAGCACGATCATGTCGGCCCCGCCGCTGCCGAGGGCGAGGTCCATGCCGGCACCGTCGGCAGCCGCGCGGACCTGGAACCCCTGGTCCGAGAGGTACTGCTCCAGCAGTTCGCGCAGGCGGCGGTCGTCGTCCACCACCAGGATTCGAATCGGATGATCGGGCATGGTCTCGGGCTCCGGTCCTCATTATGCGGCACTCGGGCCCGCCGGCAGCGTGTTGACTCAGTCCCGACGCCGGGGGTCAGCGGTGCATCGTTGCCCTGCCCCAGAAGACACCCCGGCGTCCGGATCTCGCGCACGGCCCTGCCGTTGCGGGCGGGCCCGTGATTCGCGAACCCGCCGGCGCGCCGACCCTGCAGGCAGCCCGCCGTCGTTGCATGGTGAGTCCATGGCGCTGCCCGTGCTTCAGGGCATCGGGCTGCGCCTCGGTGCCCGCGCGAACCATTCCGACCGATGCGTGCCGAATCCGTCTCCGAAGCTTCGGTGAATTGGCGGACCCGTGAAGTTCCTCAAGGCTCGACTCCCCGACCGCGCCGCGCTCCTGCAGCGCAGGTGGGCCAGACCGTTTGCCGCCTGGCTGTCCCATCACGGCCTGTGGCAATTCAACCGCCGGTCGGTCGCCCGGGGCGTGTCGCTCGGTCTGTTCTTCGGCCTGCTGCTGCCTTTCGGCCAGATTCTCACGGTCGCGGTGACTGCAATCGGGCTGCGGGCCAACATTCCCGTGGCCGTCGGAGCGACTTTCGTGACCAACCCGTTCACTTTTCCGCCCATCTACTTCGGCGCCGCGCGGGTCGGCCGATGGATTCTCGGCGATGACGAGACCGGCGCCGAGCCGGACGCCGGCATTGCCGGCGGCTGGTTCTCGGACGTCATCGACTGGATCGGTTCGGTCGGGCCTGCGCTTGGGCTCGGCCTCGCCTTATTTGCGGTGACAGCCGCGGTGCTGGGCTACGTCGCGGTACACGTCGCATGGCGCGTTGCCGTGCTCCGGCGCCGGGCGTCGGCGGGCCTGACCCGTCAGGACGCGAAGATCGACTCCCGGGCGTGACTCACGATCCGGAGGACGAGCGGGTGCGACAGCTTCCGCTCCACCGAGATCGCGTAGTACTTCAGCGTCACGCCGTCGAGGCGGCCCACCGGCTGCACTTCGTACTGCTTCGCGATGCGGTCCGCGATGGCCGACGGTCCGACGAAGAATCCGGCACCCATCTGGCCGAAGGCCTTCATGAGTGCCGAGTCGTCGAACTCGCCGACGATCTGCGGCTGTACCCTGGCATCCGCGAGGAAGCGCATGAGTGCCGGTCGCGCGGCGGAGTGCTCGCCCGGCAGGAGCATCGGCGAGTTGTGCAGGCACTCGGGCACCTTTGACCCATGACGAGCCACCAGTTCCGCCGAGCCGAACACCATGGCGTTGCACTCCCGAGCAGGTGATTGAAGCCGCGCACCGTGGCGGAGTCGGGCATCGGCCGGTCCGCGAGGACGAGGTCCAGCCGGTTGGCCGCGAGCTGGCCCAGAAGATCGTCGAGCAGACCTTCCCGGCAGACGAAGCGCACCGGGAGGTCCCCGGCCAGCGCCGGCTGCAGGACCCTGTAGCCCACGGTCTTCGGGACCACATCGGACAGACCCACCCGGAACAGGGTGGTGCTGGCCTTCCGATCGCGAAGCGCGTCCTCCAGGGACTGCGCGAGCGAGAACATCTCGTCGGCATATCCCGCGACGAGACGGCCCGTTTCCGTGAGCTGAAGCCCGCGTCCGTTACGGGTGAAAAGCGCGGTACCCACGTGCACTTCGAGCTGCTTGACCTGCTCGCTGAGGGTTTGAGGGGTGACGCCGAGCTTGTCGGCAGCGCGGGACAGGCTGCCGGCCTGGGCGACGGACCAGAAGCAGTGGAGGTGTTTGTAGTTGAGGCCGTCCATGGTGTCGGGGTGTCTGAACTGGGTTGTTATGGGTCCTGAGGCTCATGCCCTCGGGTTCGGTTCCGCCGAAGAGACAGCCGAAAGGCCCATTGCGTTCCCGACAACTTTTGCAACATCGCTGCGAATGCTCCGAAGGCGATCGGATGCCCTGCCGGAGCCGGCTCGCCGACCGACCGCTGAGGAGCGCTTCCGATGGCGCGGGCCCCGCCCCGCCAGGTTCGACGGGGCGGGGCCCGCAAGGCGTCCTCGGACTGCCCGCGCGCGGAGGATGTCCGGCCCGCCGCCTGGGGCGGTCAGGCGATCTCGAGCGCGAAGGACGCGGTCTCGCTGCGGTCGAAGCCGATGAGCCGGGTGCTGCCGTTGGTGTGCTTCGCGGTCACGTACAGCGTCACGCTGAAGGTGCACTTGGGCCGGACGAACGTGCCGCCCATGCCGTCGGGACCGGTCAGCATCTGCTCGAACGTGAGGGAGCCCGAACTCTCCGCCGACCCGGTCTCGGCCACGTCGTGGTGGTTGTCCGGGTACACCGGTGCATGACCGAGGGTGCCGGACGACCCGTTCAGGCCGCGCTGCCACGTGATGTCGTAGCGCTGCATGAACGAGTTCGCGTCGCCGTTGCCGGCGTGATCCACGCCGTTGACGTGATAGGCGCGGAATCCGATCGAGACCGCGGTGTCCGCCGCGCCGATCATGAACTGGCACTCATCGGCATTGGGAATGCCCGCCTTCCGCAGATCTACGATGTCCGCGACGACAGGCGTGTTGTCGATCCAGAACGCATGCGTCAGGTCCGGCTGCACCACGTCCGCCGCGTTGTTCGGCGCATTCTTCCAGCGCTTGTAGACGAAGGGTCGTGCCGTGCCGGTCCCCGCCGGCGCCGTTCGGCTTGATGCGCATGCCGTTCTGGTCGAACAGTTCGAGGATCAGCGCGTATCTTCCGTTCGGCGAGAGCGCGGTGCCGTCGTTCTTCAGCCCGGGCGTGTCCCAGATCTGGTGAGGTTGCGCGAGTCCCATGCGCCATTCGTTCACGCCCAGTTCCCAGTAGGGAATCGTGAACAGGTTGTCTTTCGCCGCCGGGCGAGGGTGCAGGCACCGGGCCGAGGACGACGGGCTCCCAGATCTGCGGCCCGCTGCCTCCGATGATCCGGCGCTCCCACGTCACCTTGTCGTCCAGGATTTCCGGCGTCCCCGAGATCTGGCCGAAGTCATCGATCGGCGCAACCTTCAGCCGGTAGTACTTCGCGCCCACCGCCGGCTGCTTCATCTCAGGCGTGATGAGCAGATGCAGCGCCAGCGACGAAGCCCACGGGACAGCCCGGAACGCCGCCGAACACCACCGTCCCGTCGTCGGTGCCGAGCGGGCCCAGGCGGGATTCCCCGATCTGGTCGGGAAAGTTGAAGTGCGCCGTGCTGCCCACCACGTCGAGCATCGCGTACGCGGTGCCGTCGCCGAGGTCGCCGGGCTCGTCACACACGATCGCGCGCTTGTCGTGCGTGCGCAGTTCGGCGGTCTCGCCTGCACCGAAGTAGTCGTGGGCTGCGAGCCCGTCGTAGACCACCACCCAGGCGCCATTGATGAACTGCCGCACCTTGTAGGCGTACACGCGGTGGCAGCGCCGGCCGGCGACGACGGGGCGCGGCCAGTCGAGGAAGCAGAGATCGAAGTGGCCGCCCGGCTGCAGCGCCCGTCTCGCCGACCTTGCGGGTGGTGCAGTGGCACAGCAGGGGCAGGAGGTAGGGCCGCGCATCGACATATTCGCGCTGCAGCGCCACGTTCGGCATGCGCCGGAGCGCCGCGAGGTCCTCCAGCAGTTTCCGGGGCGGCGCAGCCGCCAGTTCGATCCGCGAGGGATCGATGGCCGCACGGCGGGACTTGGCGGCCATCCGCACCGGGCGGGAGGGCAGCGGGAGCGGTCTGTCCGTCAGCGGGCCGGGCCACGGATTCGGGGATCGGATCCGGCAGAGGAATCGGCAGATGGCCGAGGATGTCCTCCAGCCGGTCCACGAGGTCGGGGATGCGGAACGTGTCGCAGCAGCACTCGCGCTCGTAGACCTCGACGATCCCCGTCGCACAGCGGCAGGCAGCGCCAGGGAAACAGATGCGGCCGCAGTTTCGAGCGCCCCGGGCTGCACCACCCGCGCCGCGGCGAGACGCGCCACCGGCGAGAGTTCGAACAGCGGCGTGGCGACGAGATCCCACCACCAGGGACGGCATTTCCGCGCGCGCCCGGACACGCAGGTGAACAGCGGTCGGAACTTCTCCCAGAGGTTGCGTCCGAGCCGCACGCCCGACTTCTGCCATCGCTCCAGCACCGACGCCGTGCGGTAGCGCACCAGCGCCTCCCGCGGGACCGACTTCGGGTCGTCGGCATCGGGGCCGAGAGCGATCTGCGCGAGCTTGCGCAGGCTGTCGCCCGCGTCGAGGACCGTGCCGTCGGATACGGCGACCTTGCGGAGCGGCCGGCCGGCTGCGTCGATCTCGTACGCAGCAATGCGGGGTGGCGTCTCGCCGGCGGCGAGACCGACGAACGTGAGTTGAAGGGCGGAAGAACGCTTGGGGGATTCACTGGCCATGATGACCTCCGTGGCGGATCGACGGACGGAAAGATCGCGCTCCCCGACGGGAGCGCTCCTTGGCGACGGAGCGTGGGATGAAGAAAGTCCGCGCAACCCGCGCGGCGTGCGCAGGCCGGGGGGCCTTCGGTGAAGATCTCCGTGACCATCCGGACCCGGTGTCGACGCAGCGGTCGATGTCGGGAGCTGCGCGGGCGCGCAGGCGGCACTCCTTCAGCGGGAGCGCGCGGGCGGGACGGCTGCCAGGACCGGCGCGTCTTGCGCCGGCCGTGCAGCCAAGTTATGCCGTCCGGGTAGACGGCACCATACGAGGGATGAGATAGGCGGGGCGGCCGCGACGTGCCGGCCGCCCGTCCGCGCTGCGGATCAGTTCGTCTTCACCTTGGTCCACGCGCGGTCGTAGAGCTTCAGGTCCTTGCCGAGGTCCTCGAAGATTCTGCAGCTTCGCGCGCACGGCCGCGGGCGGATTGATGTTGACGTTGTCGCGCAGCGCGGGCGGCAGGAGCGCCATCGCCTTGGTGTTCACCGACCCGTTCTTCTGCTGGATGGTGTTCAGCACCGAGATCTCGGGCCGCATCATGAACTCGAGGAACTTGAGCGCGTTCGCCTTGTTCGGGGCGGACTTCAGCACGCAGATGTCCTCCTGGTACATGGTCGCGCCCTCCTCGGGAATCACGTAGGCGAGGGTGTCGGGCTTCTCCAGCACGTACATCATCGCCCCCACGAAGTAGTGCGCGGCATGCAGGTCGCCCGACTGCACGAGCGGGATCACCTCGTAGGTGAAGGCGCCGATGTTCGCCTTCTGCGCGAGGATGAGTTTCCTGCGCGGCCTTCACGTCTTCCGCCTTGCGCGAGTTCACGGATTTCCCGTTGAGGATGAGTCCGACGCCGAGCGTCTCGCGCATGTCGTCGAGCATGGCGACCTTCTTGGGGTTCTTCCGCGCATACTCGAAGAACTGCTTCCACGACTTGAGCTCGGGAATCTTCTTGCGGTTGTAGACGATGCCCACCGTGCCCCAGGGCGTAGGGGAGGCAGTACTCGCCGGACGGATCGGACCGGGCCCGCAGCGCGGCCCGGTCGATGTTGGCGAAGCCCGGCATCTTGCTGACGTCGGTCTTCGCCAGCAGGCCCAGCTTGGACATGATGTCGTGCATGTGGACCGACGGGAACACGACGTCGTATCCCGTGGCGCCGGCCTGGATCTTCGCGAGCATCTCCTCGTTGCTGGCGTAGGTGTCGAGTGTCACCTTGACGTTGAACTCCTTCCCGAACTTGTCGAGGATCTCCGGGTTGATGTAGTCGCCCCAGTTGTAAAGGCTGAGTCTGCCCTCCGCGGCGGCGAGAGCGGGCAGCGCGCAGGCGAGGGCGCAGACGAGGTTGCGGACGGTCCGTTTCATGGTGGGTCTCCTGACGGGTTCAGCGGGGCCCCCGCACGAGGGCGGCGAGGGCGTCGTGATCGATGGCCCGCGCGATGCTGCCGGCGGGTCGGAAGGTGGGCGTGCTCTCCGCGGCGACGAGGGCGTTCACCACGGCTTCCTCGACCGCCTCCACGGCGGCGAGGTAGATCGCATCGAAGTGCTCGTCGTTGATCGCCTCCAGCCGCCAGCCGGGCGCGCCGTGCTGCGGAAGCGCGACGGCATTGGCAACGCTGAATGCGAGGAAGATGTCGCCGGAGTTGTTGCCGCCGGGCGTGCCTCCGCGGCCGATGCCGAGCGCTGCGCGCTTCGCGATGCGACGCAGCTGATGGGGCAGGACCGGCAGGTCCGTGGCGAGGATCACGATGATGGAACCCTGCTCCTGCGTGTACAGGCGGTCGTCGCCCAGATGCCGTCCGACAGGCACGCCCAGCACGGTGAGCCAGTCGCGCAGGCCGTGGTTCGCCTGCACCAGCGCGCCGACGGTGCCGCGGTGCCCGGGCAGCGTGACGACGCGCGACGCGGTGCCCGTGCCGCCCTTGAACTCGTAGCAGATCATGCCGGTGCCGCCCCCCACGTTGCCCTCGGCGACCGGACCGGCGCGCGCGCCGTCCAGCGCGGCGAGGGCATCGGCCTCGGTCACGTGCTGACCGTAGATGTCGCTCAGCACGCCGTCGTAGGTTTCGGCCACCACGGGCATGGACCCAGAGAAA